>RJWT010036366.1:0-13266 GCA_004365215.1 Cuniculus paca | reverse complement strand
TGCCTCACAAACTCAGATGGGACGGACCCCTCAAGCCCATTCCTCTTCCCTCTAGGCCCTATGTTGCCCTCATTCAGCAGGAGCAGCAAGAGAGACTAACGATGCCCCTTAACACCAAAGAGATGGGAATGATAGGTCCCCTGCCTGAGACTTGCCTAGCCATGATGATGACAGGCCACATGTTGAACCATAATGGTGTCTAGCAACTTCTTCCCAGAAACCCCCGCAGTTTCTTCTTCCCAAACTGCCCTTGCCAGACCCCCTGCATACCACAAATGCTCCTACCCACTTCAGACATGTCTTGCTGAACAACTCCATGTCAGCAGTCCTGTGCCCTCCCCCATCAGAGTACATTTAAGCTCGCCCCTCGCCTTTGTCTTCAGAGAATCAGCACACCTGTGAGTGCTGGCCTCTCCGTGCCCAATCTTATCTCTTTCCTCCCTCTTCTCTGTGCCGCTCATGTTTTTCTAGCCACCTCAGATTGAGTGAAAAACAGGTCAATCAGTAACTTTTCATTTTTATGCACCAAAATATACCTGTATCACTATTATGTTTTTTTCCTCTGGTGTTATGTTTGCAAAGACAAAATTTTATAAATGACCACCTGTATTTTATTACGTGAAGGTTTCTTCCTTAATTTTTATTCCAAATATTATTATTCTCAATTATTTTAAAGTTTTTTAAAAAAAAAAATATATATATATATATATATATATTTTTTAATTTCCAAGGTATACTAACTGCTATAAATTTTATGTTAAATGCCTCTCAAAAGATTGTGTGTTGAAGGCTTGTTCTTCAGCTGATGGCACTTTTGGGAAGGTTGGAAAGACTGGAAAATGAGGCGTAGTTGGAAGAACTGAAGTCACTAAGCAGATGACCCTAAAGAGTACAGGGAACTCCCCACCCCTTTCTCTTTTTCTCTCTGGTTCCTGGACACCATAAAGTGACAAGCTATTCTCCAACATATGTTCCCTGCCACAATTTTCTGCCTCATCAGAGCCTCAAAAGCAACAGAGGAAACTGACCAAGGACCAAACCAACCATGGACCAATACCTGTGAAACCATGAGCCGAAATAGATCCTTGGTCCTTTAAATTGATTTTTGTATTTTTTCACATTGATGGAAAGCTAATACATGTCTTAAACCAGGTTCATCACATAACATTCAAAACAATAGAATTTTCTAAATTTCAAAGTCTGAGAAAACATGAGGTATAAAAAATTAGGAAAAACAAGTGAGAAAAGCAAGTTCAGAGAAAATGAGTTCCAGTTTTATAGAATATAGTTTTCATTTATGGAAAAAAGTTTTCAGAGATGCCCAATAAACACAAATTCACGATCATCTTTCTCTAGTACAAAATGCTCCTCTCTTCTATCTCATTCACTTTCCTCTAAAATGCTCACCTTATAAAACAAAAATATTTTCTGTTTTTTTTTCAGAACCTTCCAACTTCCTCACCCTGCTACAATCACAGGTCAGTACAGATACTGACAAGTCCTATCCCCCTGGGACTTGACTAAAAGAACACAAGCAAAAGGCAAGGGAAAAGCGAAAAGTTTTGATTGTGAACTTTAAACAAGAATTACTAAACCCAGAAAACCCTAAAGCTATAAATCTAAAATAACTGTTATCATTTCTGTGAGCAAAGCAATAAGCATATGTAGAAAGAACTGTACAGAATATACTCTAGAAGAGGATAAAAAACTATAGATGATCAGTTATAGCCTCAAACAGAATCTGCTAAATTCTATTATACAAATTAATGAAAAGAAAGTCTTCCAAGTACAGTAGAGATCTACAAAAAGTATTATTAATTATAGTTAACACCTTACAAACAATGAATATATATTGAGAAACTCTCTGGATGCATCATAGACATTCATCATTTCATCCTTCCTACAACCTGGTGATGTGTCTTCATCAACCCTATTTTCATTTTATGAAAATAAACCAAAGTCATTTATTTCCTGGAATCTAGAATTATATAATTAGTAAGTATTAAAACCAAACTTTACATTTTGTCTTCCTTCCAAGAGCTCACATTCTTTCTCCTACACTGCATGGGCCTCTTAAAAAGTCAATGAGACAAACAAACCAAGTATAAAACAAAGAGTGTAAGAAGATGGGGTCTGTGAAGAACTGAAATACCCTTTATTCTGCTTTCACTTTTTAAAAATAAATTAGTAGTCCAGAATTTTGTGTGCAATCTCCTTATGCTGCCAAATAATGCAAATTAGCAAATACTATATGGAACAAATTTAACCATATTTCAAAACTGTAATTGATCCATAAGCAACTATTTTAAGTAACATGCCTATTCTCCATACATTTTGCTATATGCTTAAAATATATTAAAATTTTGAAAATATTCCAACTTAACTGCTGGACTGTCTTAATCTCATAGTATTAATCACTTATTTTTATATTCTACTTCCACTATTACAGGTTTCATATACTTAAAATACGGAAATAAAAAAAAGATTTTAGAATGTTAAACTTTATGAAAAATAGACAACAGGTAAAAAAGCTGGTATCAAAGTCTATTTTTAAAAGGATGTCGCTCCAGGTATGGTGGTGCATGCCTAAATTTCCAGCTACTTGATAGGCTGAAAAGAAAAAGGATCTATTACTTGAGCCCAGGAGTTCAAGATCAGCCTGGGTAACATATTGAGAACCAATCTCAACAAAACAAAATGAAAAGGAACAAATAAAACAAAAGTTTATATAACTAAAATAAGATGGTTTACAACATGATAATGCTTATATATTCATTCAAGATGCTAAAATATACTTAGGATCTTTTGTCTACTTAGAAAAACTTATGTTCAAAAAGCTTTAGTTCTTCAGAACTTTGATTGTGGTAATAACCAATAATGAGAATATGAAATAAACAACACCAATATACAAACATTCTGTATAACACTATCTTTTATTTATTATGTCTGTAGATTGAAACTGAGTCATTAAAATGATTCTGTAATTAAGCAAAGCAAAAATGCTGACCAGTAATTATCGGGGACCTGGCCAAGATCCCCAATCTCCCAAAGGAGTGTACAGTGGAGGTGTAAATGAGACAAGTGGTATGATTTTAGGGCTCCAGGAGGGTCAAAACCCTCTAACAGAGTTTGAGACTCTGGGGGCTGAGACTAAGAGCTTCTCTGGCAGCCCATATTTATTAGGTCTTCAAAAAAAGGAGATGGGATACTGAGGAAAGGGCAGGATCTGAGCAGGACCTAGAGGGTCACCTCAAGGACTTCTCCAAGTGGTATTCTATGCTAATTTAAAAGAACTATCTTATCTCTCTACCATAACATTAGTGGTAGGAAATAGGAGTAAGGTGCCTGGGGTTACAGTCTCTCTTGTTAATTGGGGTTGGAGCCAGGTGTCCTCAGACGTGGCCTTATCTTGCTCTTTGAGGCCTCTATGTTCTCCAGTCTGCCATGCCCTGGCCATGCCACAGCTCTGCACGTGTTCAATCCCAGCTTCCATGGTGTTATGGTTTGTATATAGATGGCCCCCAACAAGCCTCATGTCATGGAAGCAGCTGACTCTAGCGTTTACGATTGACTCGTTGTCTAGGGCTGGGATGGGTGGTGTGAGTTCTGCACTCACCCAGGGATGGAGCCAACATATAATGTAAAGTCAGAATGGGGGCGTGTCCCCCCACCGAGGTTTCTTCTTGCCGCTTGCAGCCGCCATGAACAGCTGCCTGCCCCCAGCTATGCCACCCTGCCTTGAAACCAGCTGAGTATGGACTGAAACCCCCAAAACTGTAAGAAATAAACCTCTCCTTCCTTCACTTTGGGCATCAGGTATTTTGTCTCAACAACAAGAAAAAAGTAACTGAGCTGTTTTTCACTCAATCTGAGGTGGCCAGAAAAACATGAGCGGCGCAGAGAAAAGGGAGGAAAGAGATAAGATTGGGCACGGAGAGGCCAGCACTCACAGGTGTGCTGATTCTCTGAAGACAAAGACGAGGGGCGAGCCGAAATGTACTCTGATGGGGGAGGGCACAGGGCTGCTGACATGGGCTGTTCAGCAAGACGTGTCTGAAGTGGGTAGGAACATTTGTGGTATGCAGGGGGTCTGGCAAAGGCAGTTTGGGAAGAAGAAACTGCAGGGGTTTCTGGGAAGAAGGAGCTAGACACCATTATGGTTCAACATGTGGCCTGTCACCATGATGGCTGGGCAAGTCTCAGGCAGGACCTATCAGTAACCAAGACAGGTGGCTCCCAACAAGCAATAATGAGTCATTTTCAACCAATTTGTTGAAGAAAATGTATAGCTATCGTTAGTTTTCTTTTAATTATGGATTTAAAGAATGACTTAACTCAAGAGGCTGAGACAGGAAGAGTTGTTGCGAGTTTGAGACCAGCCTGGGATACAAAGTGAGCCCATAGCCAGCCTGAATGATTTAGCTCAGTGGTGTAAGGGCCTGCCTGGCAAGTGTGAGGTCATGAGTTCAAACCCTGGTGCTGCAAAAAAATAAAAAAATAAAAAGAATAACAATTCAAAAGTAACTTATTAAGAAGTTGCTACCTTAGGGTATTTTTTTATTTGTTTTCAATATTATTTTAGCTTTTTAGAATATAAAAAATACTCAAGTGTATCAGGTATTCTCATTGTGATGACTTT
Organism: Cuniculus paca; assembly: GCA_004365215.1. Lineage (NCBI taxonomy): Eukaryota > Metazoa > Chordata > Mammalia > Rodentia > Cuniculidae > Cuniculus > Cuniculus paca. The sequence goes on along the minus strand of RJWT010036366.1, from coordinate 8,627 downwards.
ATAAAATCACAGTGAAGACAAGCATGGTGATACATGCCTGTAATCTCAGCATTTGGGAGGCTGAGGTAGTAGGATCACTGTGAGTTAAAGGCTACCCTGGGCTACACACTGAATTTGAGGCCAGTCTGGACTACATGGTGAAACCGTTTCAGAAACATAAATTCAATAGTGCTTGCTTCGGCAGCACATATACTAAAATTGGAACGATACAGAGAAGATTAGCATGGCCCCTGCACAAGGATGACATGCAAATTTGTGAAGCATTACATATTTTTCCCATGTTTACAGCAGCACGATTTGTAATACCTAAATCGTGGAAACAACCCAAATGCCCATCACCTGAGGAATGGATAAAATAGATGTGGTTGGGCCTGGGATTTAGCTCAGTGGCATAAGCGCCTACCTGTCAAGCACGAGGTCTGAGTTCGATCCCTGGTACCAAAAGAAACTATGGTATTTTTATATAATGGAATATTACACTCAGCCATAATGAACGATAAACTCGATGCTTTTATAAGTAAATAGATGCAACTACAAACCATACTCATAAGTGAAATAAATCAAACTTGCATGTGTAAACACCATATTGTCTTGCTAGTGTAAAAAACTGAAAGAGTGAACAAGATTCAAAAGTTACAATACACATAGTAAAAGGGAGAGAAACTGCTCAAAGGGAAATTTCATTGTTTGATGAATCTTACATGCCTGTATCTGGTAGCCTGAGCAATTACTTTGAGGCTAACAATATAACAACCATTGTTAAATTCCTATCATCTTATTTTGAAATCCTATATTGCCATTTTTTTGTTGTTGCTGTCATCATTTTGCTTTTGTTGTTTTTTAAGTTTCATTTTGTTTAATTCTCTTTAAAATAAAGTCACAATGAAATGTTGCTTTTAAATGTAAAACAACTACTTAAATTTCCCAATTTAAGAAAATATTTGACCACTACAAAGCAGAATATCGTCTTTAAATAAATTTAATCATTATAATAAATTTCTTAATTATAGACTATTAAAATATTGGAAATTTAAAATGAAAAATTTATGGTAGTTTTTGCAGTCTGAGAATCTTAAATACCGTAGAAATCAACACATTAACATTTTGAAACGTACAATGGTCCATTACATCTTACATTTACATTATAAACTACAATTTCTATGCTTGATATACATTAATCTGCTAGTTTCTACACAGATAAAAATAAAAGACCGAAAAGTATGCCTCTCAGTAAATGACTTCTTAAATCCATAATTCATAAATTTTATTTTTCTTAAATGATGCCTAGTTGTCTTTTTTCATCTCAAAAATGGTATTCAAATAATTATTCTAAATAATGATCTTTTTCTGTTTCATTAAGAAAGTACATACACATACTTTTTTTTTTTTTTTTTTTTGGTAGCACCAGGGATTGAACTCATGACTTCATGCTAGCCAGGCAAATGCTTAGGCCACTGAGCTAAATACCCAGCCCCTGTCTTTTTGAGACAGGTCTCTATGCCTTTCAGGCTGGCCTTTAGCTCACTTTGTAGCCTGGGCTGGTCTGGAACTCGCAATGATCCTCCTGTCTAAGCCTCTGGAGTGCTGGGATTACAGGAGTGAGCCAGCACACCTAGCTCAGAAATATACTTTCTGCAGAAAGTATAATGTGAAAGGGGCTATCTTTCCTTTGCTATGCTCATTATAAATACCAATTTTTTTTCTGCTTCTCCTGAACTCAAAATTTCAGTAACTCATAGAACTAGTTTTGTTGGGGAAAACATAATAACAGATATCTACAGCATGCATGCAAAGAAGGAGAGAAAGTTGAATCCTTTATTTGGCTATCCTGGCTCAGAGGAGTTCATTCTCTGAAAATCTCAACATAGGGTACAGAGCTATAGAAAGTTTTAAAGATTTTAAGGTGGGGAAAAGGGTGAGCTAAACACAGGCAGTTACTTAAAAATGACAGGTTTACAACTATGGCCATCTGGTCTGCCTGTTAGCTGGGAGTCAAACCAGGGCCCACAGAGAAGGAGAAGGGGCAGCACAGGTTAGGGAGTGAAGTCACTGGAGAGTGGAGGAGTGAGATAAGAGTGGTAAAATGGCTTCATTAACATATCAAAGTGTAGCCCACAAGGGAGGAGAGAGGGAGGAATGTGCTTTGCAGAGGGCAGAGACTGCTAGCTCAAGTTGATGAATTAGGGTGAAATTCCCACTTTTCAAAAGCTAATCTTCAAAAGTTGTATTAGTTTCACAAGTCTGTTTCTCACAATATTAAATCTTAAGATACATATGATTACTCTGGATAAAGAAAACTTTTGTGTGAATGATTAATATGAAGGTAAGAACTTAGCACTAAAATTTAGAAAACACTTTTAAAGTACACTCAAAATATTTCAAAATAATATTTTATATAAATAATTTCTAAGCAAATTTTTCAAATTATTAATACTGATAAAATACATTTGAATAATTTTTCTTTTAAAATGGCATCATACAAACAGAATCCACAGAAAAAATTTATATGCTCTGAATATAATATTCTATGTATGTTAGCTTCACTGTTTCTAATAGGTACTGAATTAGAATTCAAAATTAAATCATTCATAAGATATCCTTATCAAGAAAAATTCACATAAGCATACTTTTTCATTTAAATTTTTGACTAATGGTAAACTTAAAACTTGAAACACTCAAATGACAAAACAATATTACTTCATATAAGATTTCTCCTATGATAAGAAGGGAGAGATATAGCATGTTACAGGCAGCATACATTTACTATGATGGTATTTAACCTGAAATATGATATCAACCTACAACAATTCTGCATAATCAGGCACACACTATCTCTTATTATGTCTATAGTTCGAAACTGAGTTATCGAAATGATTCTGTAATTAAGCAAAGGAAAAATGCTGACATCTTTCATTAAAGCAAGCATCTTTCATAGCAGTTCTATTTTCATAATTAAGATATAATGTAACTGAACGTTATAAAGCTGGCAAAAAACTTTTTAGAAGTACTGTCAGCTAAAAATTTCAAAATGGCTGAAAACAAAGATGATCTCTCTAAACTCAGTTATATGGAAAGAAAGGAAAATGAAAATTTGAGAAAGCAAGAGAAAAAAACTATTTCTAAACTCTATCAATCTTTAATGGAAGAGGGCTACATTGCACTTTAAATAGGTTAATTAAGTGTTAAAATCAATCATTTCAGAGTCTTAATATTTAATATTGTTAGACTGTATATCAAAGTAGTTTTATTATTTATTTACTCCAAACCTTTCCTGAATACTTCATTTGACAACAGGGAGTCTGTTTCTAACAAGACAAATGCATTTACAGTGCCAAATAAATTATATATAGAAGCATTTGTCTTAATACATGTCATTCAATATTAAATATCATCCATTGGTAAAACCGTAAATGCCTAACTCACTTTTACTAACCATGAAACTGTAATGTCTAAAAAATAGGTATAGTACTACAATAACAATCTACGTATGAGAACAATGTTCAAAACAAAATCAAAACACATTTAATCCTTACAATTCCAGTGTCATGAAAAGTCATTTAGGGTAAACAATTCACTGAAAATTAAAATATTAGACTCAACATAAGAAATATGCAGAATTTATGAGAGGTTCACAGGTAGACCTAAATATTTTATATTATATAAGAAGAGTACATTTGGCCTTTTGTCTTAATCACTTTCTCCATCACTGGAACAAAAATATCTGACACCAGCAACTTAAAGGCAAAGAGGTTTATCTTGGTTCAGGGTTACAGTCCATGGCTATTGTGTTTTCAAGGAGCATCTGTTCTATTGTGGGGCAATCCTTCCTAAAGTCCTTATGGGTAGAACTCTTACCTTTGGTTTTTAGTAAGTGGAAGAACTAGGAAACCTTAAGAAACTTTATGAATTAAAGAAAGCACTTTTAAATTACATGACTATAATAGTGATGAACACATCACAATTATCAGGAAGCACTATTTGAAACATTTTATATATAATACCATCTTTAAATGTCACACCAATTCTATGAAGTAGGATACTTTTACCTTTTTTACAGATGAGAAAAATCAGTTAAATAATGTAACTTACTCAAGGTCACAAAAAACTTACACAAGGTCTAATTAATGGCAAAATCACCTCAAATAACTTTAACAATGATTTGAATGGCCTAACAAAAAAATAAATTACATGTACATGATAGCTTCCTTTATCATTATATTAGCTTGTAAGTCACACTGAATCTTTGAAGTCATCATCAAATAGCCAAAATTGTGAATTATTTTTCTTTAAACTGTGAATTATTTAAAACCCTAAGTGCTGTGGATTCATATTGTACCAGTTACTTGAGTACCATAAGACATCACTAAGGGAAGGCCAGCATCTAAGAAATATCACTTGTTCCTCACTAGTCAAAGTCACTTACAGCATTCAAGTCTTTCTTCCCTTTACTTTTATCAGATCACTTTCTTCTTGAACACATCTTTCCTCTTCACTTTTCAAAACTTCATACATAATTCCAAGACTCATCTTTTCCTTTATGGACCAGCAGCCAGAATAATTTATCTCAGGTGTTTCACAGCAAAATGTGAATGCAGATACATTTGAATGGAGCTTCTGAAGTATCCAGTACATAGCCTAAGACAAGCTAAGCACACATTCCATCACTGAGCTACATCTTAACCCATACTTTTTATCAAACAACAGTAGTTATTATTTTTATGGTTATCCACTAATTATAGTAACTGCTAATTTGTTTCCATAAACTGTGGTTAGAAAGTTTCTTGTTCAAATCAATTTACTTCAAAAAAGAAAAAAACATATTAGGAAAACACGTGAAGTGCATTACAGTGGTGGACATACTTAAAATCTTTAAGGTATATAATAATGACTGATGCTTAGAAAATGACTACAATAAACACTATGATTCACTGACTTTAGTAAGTATTCCTTGAAATAGAACTTCTATTGCTTATGAACACTGTTATCCTCATTCTAAGTTGTTCTTGGCTTAGTTTATCACACATTTTCTACAAGGTAGGCTATGCATTACTTAAGGGTAAAGTTTTTCATTTATTTGTACTTCTCACATAGATAATGTACTAAACTATGATCTTCATGTAGTAAAAAATCCTTAGTATACAGCCCAATTGAAATTTTGTTACTTCTAGCTGAAATTAGCCTTATTACTTCTGTCTGACACTCTGTTAATACATAAGATCCAGTGTGATTTTTTCCCCCAAGACATTAAGCACAAAACTCAAACTAAGAAGCTTTAAATTCAGGCCCATGTGTAACCTTTGACTCTACTTTGACCTTGCTCTCAGTATACTCAGGCCATGCAAGCTCCCTCACACCCAATTCCTTAAACTGAAGTATAGCTTATAGTCACCTTAGGCCTTAGTACATTCCTATTTACTACTCAGGGAACACTGACCTTCATACCATTCAGATATCTCTCAAATTCAAATAAGCACAAAAATAGTTATTCCTTGAGGACATCTAATTCACTAACCAATCCTCTCAGTTCAGCCAGGCATGGTAGTACACTGCCTGTAATCCTAAAAACTTAAATGGCTGAGGCATGAGGATCCCTAACTCAAGTCCAGTATGGGCAATTTAGAGACTCAGCAAAATCCTGTAACAAAATATAATTTAAAAAAAGAAAAGAAACAAGAAAGGGATGTAATTGTGTATGAAACCTGAAGTTCAACTCCCATACTACAAAAGCAAATAAAATGAAATTTAAAATCTTGGCAGTTCAGCCTTCAAAATAAAATTCACAATCAGACAATTCTGTATCAAACCCAACCTGATATGTATCACTGCCACACCCATCATCTATTTAATTGCAACCAATAAGCTTCCTGTTTCCAACTGTTTAGAGCTCTAAACCATTCATTTAACTCAGCTGCATGCAAAATTTTACTCAGCACCTGTTTCTCTTCTCCTCAGAACTTTCCCATGGCATACCATTTCAGAATAAAATAAAAATCTTCATAAAACCCTACAGGATCTTGTTCCTAGCTAATGCTTTAGTCTTTTATCTACAAGTCTCCCCCTTTTCACTGAGTCTTTTTATAGTTCCTCAAATGTGCTTAGCAAGTACTTGTTACAGAGAGCCTTTATACTTTCCTCTGTTCCAAACACTTTTTTTTTTTTTTTTTTTTTTTTGCGGCACCGGGGATTGAACTCATGACCTTGCATTTGCCAGGCAGGCACTAAGGCCACTGAGTTAGATGCCCCGCCCTTTCCAAAAACTGTCTTTTGTTATGGCACACACTAATTTTCTTAACTATCCTCTCCTCAAATGCCCTGGCTCAGAAGTTGCCCTATTTGTGAAGTCACCCATGACCACGTTCCCAGATACAGCATATAGCCTTCTCCTAGTCTTTATCTCCTTATTCAGCTTTAGGTTTCTTAAAACGTTTATCCCTAACATGTTATGAACGTCCTTATATTTTGATTTCTATGCACCATGACTCTTTTATAAGCTCTAGGAATGCAATAGAGCTTGTCTACTTTATTCACTACTGTATTTAGCAGAAATGTTATCCTTATTGTTTATTATAGCATTCTTGATAAAATTTTATATTTAAAGAGTCACAATAAAGCACAATGAAAACTAGTTGAATCCTATTTATTAATTTAAATGTTTTTCGAAGACTTCTCAGGTGCACATTAGGGTATATATCAGCACAAAATTAATATTAAGATTAGAGTCAGTAATATTTGAAGGCAGATCACATAAAACAGACTATAGGGCTGAAGATAAAGCTCAGTGGAAGCATACTTTCCTAGCATACAACAGGCCACATTTCAGTCCTACCACCACAGAGAGAAACAAAGACATGCAGGCAGACAGAACACAGACTCAAAAACAGGTGATTAAGACCTTCAAATAAGGAAGGAACATACACCATTCCCTCTAGGCTACAGTATTTCTTTACACAGAATCTGAGGCAGCTTACAGCCAGAGTACACAGTCAGAACCAGAGGAGAGAAGAGGGCCCAAGTTCCCTAAAGAATAATAGATTCTAAGACCACTCAGATCATGTGTAGAAGTACACAAGTCAAACACACACACACACACACACACACTTTTGTTATCTGCACTCATTTGTACTTATTCATGCCATTACTTATGTAAGATAGGAAGCTGTCATCTTTAACCTCGCCCTTTGCAAAGCCTTCCCCCTTCCCACCGAAAGTAGAGAAGAATAAAGCAGCATGAAATCTGTACATTTTACTCAACCTGTTATTTGTACTCTGTTAGTCAAGCCTATCCACTAGAGGAAAAACAACCCACTCCTAGTTTGGGCCTGAAACTAGAAGGTTAGCTTTCATTTCCCCTTGAAATGCCCACCCTTCCACCACAGCCTCCAAGTAGCTGGGAGTACACATATGCACCACTCAACCAAAGGTTGCATCTTAAATACAACAATACAATGGATAAGAACTGTCAAAAACAGTTCAAAAACAGTTGAGCGTCTCCAGTTGCACTGCTGTGACTGCCTCAATGTCCTGAATCCAAAATGTTTATGTTTCATAGTCATTTTAACTTGGGGAAGAACCAGGAGTCATGCAATGCCAGATCTGGTTAATGAGGTAGATGAAGATTTTTACAAGACTGCCTTCCTTGAATGGCACTGGGAAGCCTTTGCCATATTTTTTGTTACCATATCTCACCTCGTAAAGACAAGATTTACACGACTGCTTCAGAAAGTGACAAAAACACTATGATAAGTGTACCTGCACCGTGCAGGGATAGGAGAGTAAAGTTTCAAGAAAATTCACACAATGTGACTTTCAGAATAATAAATAAATTTAAATAAATTTTAAAATTTAAACATTCACTATGATACCTTGTGAGTCTATGGCACACACTGATTTTCTTAACAAACTATCACTTGCCCTTAAATCTCCTTTCTCCTAATTTGATTTAAAGCTGATGTAACTCCTGTGGTAATCCTTTATGTTAACCACTGTTTACAAAAACAGTTAAAAGTTAAAATTCAAGGAAAAAAAGAATGTAGTGTTTGAGACATACTAAAAAGTATTCATTACTTATCTGAAAGTAAATTTACTGGGAATTTTATATTTTCTCAGCAAACCCTACCAGTAGACAAAGGCAAGCATCCATGGGAAAATACATGGTCTGTTCATTGTCAGAGTTCCTGAATTCAGAGATCCAAACTCTCAAAGAGGAAGATTCTCAAAGGATACAACCAAAGGTAAGAAAGAGTTACTTTTTCAGAGCTGCTAATGACTACCAGTAGAAAAGATTAACATGAGCTACTGAAATATACTGACCCAACACTCAGGGAACTTGATTTTCAATTAGCCTGACAAAAGAACTGCAAAGAAATACAATACTACGGAAAAAGGAACTAATGGCTATCAGTTAGTGGAAAACTGAAAACATCTTGAAAAAAAATACAAAAGACACTGAAGACCTGTCTCAGCAGAGACAGAAAATATAAACTATTCTTATATTAAGAGTATTATAGGCCAGGGGTGGTGGCACACTCCTGTAATCCCAGCACTCAGGAGGCTGAAGCAAGTGGATCCTTGCAAGTTCAAGACCAGCCTGGGCTACAAAGTGAGCCCAAGGCCAGCCTGAACTGCAT
>RJWT010036365.1:0-13277 GCA_004365215.1 Cuniculus paca | reverse complement strand
TGGATTGTAATCATGACCCAGTTGTCTGAGACATAATTATAAAGTCATATAAAATATACTGAAGATTAATGTAAGTTCAAAATTATATTTATGTAGTATTTTGCTAATCTGTGTGAAATTCCCATCAAAATACCATTAGCATACCTCACAGGTCTAGAGAAATCATTCTTAAAATTCATCTGGAACCAGAAAAGACCTAGAATAGCAAAGGCAGTTCTGGGCAGCAAGGGCAGGACAGGAGGCATCACAATCCCAAACTTGAAATTATACTACAAAGCTACTGTGATTGGTAGAATTTTTTTAAAAAAAACTTTTAAGTGAAACAAAACCTAATTTTCTACATAGCTATTATCGATACATAGCTATAGTTTGATTTTTATTCCACCTTTAAAATTTAAGGGCCATGATTTGGAAATATCTCTTCTTTTGTTATATATTTCCTAAATATGAAGTAATTTTCTAGAAGCATTTTGGATGCTGTTACCCAACTACAGTGTGGTTTGGCATGTAGGAGAATTTTATTTTGTTACAGTGGAGTTTTATTTTTGTTGATCTTCTTGATATATTAAGGAGGTGAGAGAAAAGTACAGTGATTTGAAAAGAACCAAAAACTTTTATAGGCAAGAAAGAGACACAAAATGTCACTGCTATTCCATCTCCTCCTGTTTAAGTAACATTGGGCTATTTTTAGTCATCAATAAACTGTTAAGAGCCAAAAATTTACCAACCCAATTCTGTTTTAATAGCTGTTTCAAAATTATTGGTTTGGATAGTTTGTATTTTCACTTGGTTGCCTGACTAACTTTTTAAATGAAGAAGTATGAAGTCGTAAAGTAAGATAGAGAAGAAAGTATGAAGGTATTGAATAGGTACTAATTTGTTAATTCTAAAAATATGAATATTTTGCAAAATTAACTTTTGCTTCTATACTTTAATTTAAAAAGTTTCCTAATTTCAAACTCATCATAGCAGGACTTGGTCTATATTTCTGTGCTTAAGGAAAGTAAACAAACACATTGGCATAGTAGGTACACTGGCACTTTCCATGAATCTATTCTAATAGAATCTAAAATCTTTAGATATCACCAAAGAATAAGTAAAATGTCAGCAAAAAACAAAACCACATCTACTTATTTGGACCAAAATCAATCCTAAGAAGATAAATGTCATGAATTATGTTTTCCCTAAAGCAATGATATGAAGTTCTAGGGGTAGTTTTCATTCTTTTTTTCTTTCTCTTATTTATTTGTCTAGAGGTAATTTTCTTGACATTTTTAGTATTTTTTATGTTCAGATCTCAGCTCTTAATTTTTTTAAAAAAACAAAATGATGACCTTACCTGGAAAATACTTTTTCTCATGCTATTTCTGGATTGACTAATATATTTTCATTTTGAATAAATTTAAAAATTCCCTAGATTAGTCCTGCTATTTCATATGACTAAACATGAATACTGCCCTTTGCTATTTCTTTTCAAAGACTCTAAAGGAAATCAAAGCCTTTACTCTTGCTGGGTGTCATGGTGCTCATCTCTAATCCTTAAACCCTTGAGACTGAGGCAGGAAGAGCTCCAGTTTAAGACCATCCTGGGGTATGTAGTAAGTCTGAACCCAGTCTGGGCTGCACAATGAGACCTTGTCTCAGAAAACAAAAACAAAAAAGGGCCAAAAAACCTTCTATGCTTGGAATTTGCAATGCTCTTTAGACTAAGTAGAACTTTGCCTTCCCTAAAGGACAATTTCAATGGCAATGTAATTATTCTCTTTGAGAATAAAGCTAGGTCTGTGGGGAGTATGAATTTGGATATAAGAATTGCTTTAGATGGAATTTTTTATTTTCTCATTTTTAGAATTTGGCTTGAGAGTTTGAAACCAAAATGAATTATATTCACATTCAAAATATTTACTAGGTGATATATATATGATATATATGAATGAATTATCTGGCTAGCAATAGGCTTTTAACTTGTTTGCTTTAATTTAGATGTTTTTCCTTGCATTTTTCTATTTAATGAAAGTAAAATTAAAAGAAAATGTAAACAAGATAGAGAGGAAATTTAAAGAATACAGCAGTTCCCAGACGTAGAGGCACACTGAAATCACTGAGGAATTTCATAAAATTGCTGATGACAAGCTCCCACTCTAAGACCTGATGTAACTGGTACTCAGTGTAATCTTGGTGTTAGTGTATTTATAAGCTCTCTGGGTGTTTCAAATATGTAGCCAAGCTTGGGAACTATGGTCGTTGGGACTATGAGGAGCTACATGTGAACCAGAAAGCACACAGCATTTTAGAATTTCATCTTTGAATGTGGTATGTCTGATTGGACTTAACAGAAATGAAAGGTTACAAGGACTTCTCATTGTGATTGAAGTTTACCTGACTTTGACTGGAATCTGGCCTGATTTTGGATCATGGAATTCTATTAAGGAGTTGAAAAAGATTTCTGCTCTTTATAGGTTTATATTTTCGCTTAAATTCTGTAGAATTTCACAAGGGCCAATGGATGGTTTAAAATGGAAATTCTGGTGCTGTGTGTCTCAAATGCTGGATCTGGAATGGGAGCAATAGACTATGGAATTTGACTTTGATTATTTTCGTCTTGAACAAAGCAATCACTTTCAAGCAAGGCAGGAAAGTAGTGTGCCTCTTTTTTAACCCCATTCTTAAACTGTGACATCTTTCTTTCTCCTATGACCATCAGATGTTCCTGGGGAAGAGTTCCTCAACTTTAAGGGACTTCTGCAAATTTACACCCTTGCACAGAGGAATGGTTTCTGCTCACCAGTGATGGATATAAGATTCTGTGATGCTTTCCAGACAAATGGGTTAGGTATAATAAAGCTGCCTATACTTATTAAAAATTAAAGTAAGGGAAGGTAAAGGACTTCTTGGCAGATTTAATATAAGTGGTGAGATAGTTCAAGACTAACCTTAACTTAATATAACTGTCTTTGAATGCTGGATGGTAGCCTGGCTACTGCGAAGAGATCAAAGTAATGAACATAGGCCTGCAGGCACTCTTCAGTGGTAGAGGGCCTATGTAGTATCTGTAAGACCCTGGGCTTATTTCCCAGCATGTCAGAAAAAACAAAACAAAAGAAAACAAGAAATGAAAACCCAATTTCACTTTTCTGTTTGAAATGAATTTTCAGCAAACTTGCTGAATAGGAAAGTACCACATGTGTTATTCTGTAGGTTTGATTTACTTTTTTATGACATTAGAGACAAGCAAAATGAATCTGAGATGAAAGGAAATCAGTATGGACAATTCAAAATCTTTAAAATGATGAAAAGTCATTTAGTATTGGCAGGAGTTTTGTGTTGTGGGTATCCTGGGGACAGACAAGAGTTCTAGGGAAAAATAGATGTGGGTGAATGGGTTGGATAAACAAGGAGTCTGGAATTGTTTCAGTCATATCTGCAATACATATCAATTTCTAGGAAACCTCAGGGAGTGGATGGGCTAGGAAGATCCTGACCTATTACAAATTTGGTGGAATTTTCAGGCTTAAGTGATGTTGAATCCATGCAAATCTTGGACAGTTGTTATAAGTTCAAGCATGAGATAATACCCCACACAGGGAAGGGAGTTTGCAAAGTGCCTTCCCAGCTTGCTTTTGCCTCTTCTTGACTTTGTGTACCACACAGCAGCTGTGAGCGAGGGCTGAGACTCGAGTTTAACTGGCTCTATTGTAACCGCTGGTGCAAGTTTGCTGAGCCTGCTGAGAGCGCTCTCCCTGCTGTCAGGGACTGTAAACATACTCCCAGGACACTCAGGAACCTTGGAAGAACAAGTTTTGAGGCCAGTGGCTCTTCAGCTTTCCGTTAAATGAAAGACGCCTTAACATTTGATTTCATTGAGAAATAACATTCACACTTCATGACTCTGCGTGGTATAAGTTATATAGTCTCAGGAAAGGCACTGCTTTAGAGAGGGCATAGTTTGTGTCATTAGGGCACTGAGAGGTTTATTTCTTCCATAATAGAGTTTTGTGTATCTTATCCCTAAATTAAAAGAGAGGCATCTTCAGAAGGGTCCATATCCATCCCCTCGGGCAGTCACTGCAAAAGTGGGGTAGACCTCATAGGCTGCATATGCTGCTAAGTCTTGTCCAAGGGTCACCGCTTGCTTGAGCTGAGCTGCTGAGACGGGTGCAGTTGCACTGGGGACAGCATATCCTGGAGGAGGAGGCAGAGAAAACTTCGTGAAAGGAATCAGGTTTGCTTCCTTTTGGCATATTGACTTCTTTCAGGAATATGGAAATTTAATATATTACTCTAAGCTAATATATTAATTACCAATATGAATTGCCTCAGGGGACATAAGAAGTGGACTCAGTGGCTTTTAAATGGCACCCGAAAAGTCTTACATCTGTGTTATTCATGTCAGAATCATGTCACACTTAGAAGATTAGAGACAAGGTCCAAGAGACAGAAATGTAACTGGATGCTGAGTTGAAAAAAATTTGCAATTCAGAGTATTTTCAGAAAGCCTCAGAATTTATAAAGGGGGGAAAGCCAGTGAGGGGTTATCAGGGCATGGTGATGGTGGGGCTGTGGGTCTGGTTCTGGTACAAGCGTACACCTCCTTAGAACCCTTCACCTGCCTAAATGAAACATTGCCTTTATCCAAGAAGAATGTATAGAGACTGCATAGAACATTGGGGGAAATATTGTGAAGTTGTAGAGTGTTTCTACCTAACACTATAAAAGCAAATGCCTGCCCTGTTCAGATTTAGATTACCCATGAGTGGCAAAAGCTCTTTTTTCTCAGCCATCAAGCCTACCTATGATATATGCAGAAGCTTTGATGCTGGTCCTCGCTGTCAGAGAACCAAAGTGCTTTAACTGTAATGAAATCACCTGTATGCTTTCATCTTAGCATTATGTCTAGTTGCTGGTCCTTCACTTGCGAAGAAGAAACTGTAATAGTTACTATCAAAAGCGATACGTCTTTGTTAATGTTTTAGACCAAAACTTGGCTATTTCTGAGATGATAGAAAGATTGTGAAAGATAATATGTAAAAGGGAGAAGAGAGGATCTGATTTCTTTAAAAAAAAAATCTCATAATCCGTTTGTGGTGGAAGTCTGCCCAACCCCAGAACATTGATTTATTTTCTGGTGGCTTCTCAAGAAGTGGCAACAGGAAGCTAGCTGGACTGTGTTTTAAAAAATTGAATCCACGTCTATGTTTTTCACTTCGGCCAACAGTGCTGACTAATGCACAAGTAGTTTGGTATATTTCCTAAGTATGTGAGAGATGCGTTAGCAGTTACTTTCATAATTTCGGAAATGGTGTTTCTAAAATAAGTAATATAAATGTGTGTGTGTGTATAGCACAGATTTTATCTTCAGAGTTTTGGGGTTTCTTTTTCAATTTGGTTAATTTCTTAAGTGCAAAGGTATTTGTGTTTCAGATTCTTTCCTTGGTTTATATTTTCTTTTTTTTTCCTTTTTCTGAGACAGGGTTTCACTATGCAGTTCAGGCTGGACTTGAACTCAGTTTGTGGCCCAGGCTGGCCTAGAACCTGAGTGCAGGGATTACAGGTGTGTAATGCCTGGCTGGTTTGTATCATTCTTTACTTGAGTCTACAGAAAGTTACGAGAGGCCCTCACATTCTTACGCATTCATTCCCAAGACAACTATCATGCCCTAAATATTTTCAGCTTCTTTGTAGGAACGAATAGGAAGATAAAGTTTAAAAACATCTTGAGTAAAAGCATATCCTTTTGAATATTAAAACAAAGTTTAAAATTCTCTTGACAGAGGCTTATTTTTTGTATAGTATATTAGGTAGATGTCTTTGGGATGCAGCTTTCTGAAAGGCAGGGGCTCAGTTTCTCCAGGACCTGAGTAGCTTTGGCATAAGTCTAGAGTCGATGGACATGGACACACCTTGTATGCACAGAGGCTGATGGCTCACAGCACCCAGCAAGGGCCTCACTCTCCATAGGGTCTGTAGTTTCCTTGGTAACCATACAAGGACTCACCACAGAGCATCTCTATGCTCTCACAGAGAAACAAAACTAGAATTGAGGTCACATTTGTGTGTGAAGCTTGACTGGTTTTAGCTTCATTTGCCAGAAGGGACAGCATATTCACAATTTTGGAGAGATAAAAGAAAATGAGAATGAACCTCAGGTGTTTTTGGCTGTGAGGAATACATGTGAGGAATATGGAATTCTCACACCTACATGTGGCATGATATATAAATCAATGGGAATGCCATAATTCTAGGACTAGTGAAAACTCTCTAATTTGGGCATATGGAGGGCATGCTGACATAATGAAAAGCCAGAATGAAAAATTTCTTTAAAAGAAATAAAATTTTATTACAAAATGGAATAGAACCACTCTAAATGCCTTAATCTCTAGAGGATCTTTTCAATGATTTGGATTTGTGGTGGGTACATAATAAATGAGAGTCTTTTAAATAGAATTTGCATTAAGCAATCAGCATATACCCTGGGCCAAAATGAGCGAACAGATAAATTAAGGCCAGACTATTCACGTATTGGAATAAATCTGTCACTTGCACAATACAAGTTTTCACTTAAAATAATTTTCAAAAGTTCATCACATCTATATCAGAAAGCCAACTAATAAAAGTAGATTGAAGATTAAAAATAAGGAGGGAACTCAAGGGTTACATAAAATCTGATGACATTGGTAAAATTCCTAATCTTTCCAGTACTTGGTTTCTTCATCTGAATACTGGGCTTATGATTTAATCTAACCCTTAGTGATGTCATGAGAATTTCTGAGAAAAAATAAATCTTGTCAAACATTTGAGTAAGTGCCTCTCTTATTAGAGCTCAAATAAATGCCACCTATTAGTAGATAGCAGCAAAGTCTCTTACTCATAGTAAAAACCAAACCAGCCAAGAATCAGAGAGATTGACTTGTTCAAAATCTTGCAGCTGCTTATAAGTGAGGTGACCCAAAATCTAACTGCTGCTGTCCTGCTCAATTTCCTGCCACATGTTTGAATGGACCACTCAACTGGAAAATTCTTTTTGGTCCCCAGATAGTGCAAGTGGATTTAGGTAGGTGTAGGTCACAAGCAGTTCTATGAGTACCTGATACCAAGAAAATTTTTCCAAACATCTAGCATAAATATCCCTTACCTGGGAAAATAGTAGCAGAAGTGGCAGCAGTAGCTGCAGTCCCAGGATCTCCTCCATCAGTGGGGATACCCAGAGTCTGCAGGGTGTACTCAGCAGCATACGTCTTTGCTTCATCCACATAGGCACTCAGTTTTGGAGGTGTAAAAGGGTGGCTGGGAAGCATAGGCAGCCAAGTTAGTCATTTTAAAACTTGAGTACTGAATTAAATGAAAAGCTAAGATACTGCTGAGATAACTAGAAGATGGAATTTTGTATGGTATTTTCGATTCTCTATGTTGTTAAAGACTTCTAAACAAAATATATGTGCACAAAAGAATGTTTATTTATTGACCTACAACAGTGATGGTGAACCTATAGCATACATGTCATAGCGGGCACCCAGAGCCCTCTTGCTTGGCACAGGAGACAAGCATTGGATAATGATTGATCTTTCTAAACTAAAACCTTATGCTGAGGTTTAATTGCAGTGCTGAGACTGAGATGAATAAGTGGATGTTGGGTTATAGTTTGGGTACTTGTACTCTAATGGGTTTGTCATCACTGATCTACAGCATATGTGGTTGATTACATTCCTGGGCCATGCCTGTAGCCCACAACATGGCTTTCCCAAGGTACATGTGAAGGGCAGTGGTCCCTAAGATATATATGAATCTAGGCTCAAGGCGAAAGTTGGAAAGTAATATCCACTAACAAAGAAGTCATACCTTTAGTCCTAAATTTTAAATGAGGGGCATGATTTTATGTATAAAAATGGCAATTTCACATGGTTCAACCTAAATATCATGCAGATAAAGAACTGGCAGTAGTTTCTCATAGCTATTATATTTTATATTACCTACTGTTTTCTATTGGTTGGTTATACTAGGCTTCATTGTCTATCTGAAATTTGGGGGCTTTAGATGTTTGCCCCAAGAGTGGCACATATATCTCAGCTACACATCTCAATGCTGTATTTAATGACAAATGAATAGCTAAGAAACTTGAATATTTTTATTGTTTAGATAATGATAAAATACACTTAATTTACAAGTGAATATTATCTTAAAATCTGAATGATTAGGAATTTGGAGCAGTTACTCACATTGCAGGATTCTGACTGGCCAGAGCAGGAATAGTTATTTTGTATAAGAATAATTGTCTTTGGTCTTGTCCAATGGCAGAATGTAGCTGGTACACTGGCTGTCCCCAGTTATTTTTCTGACAAACTTCTTCTAATATCTACAAGAGTAAAAACAAAAAATACTTTGTCCTAAAATGTCACATTTCCATTATTTCTCTAGTTTTCATGTTTCAAGCTCTGATCTTTAGAGTTTAAACTAACCTGAGGTGATATAAAATGCCACATAGTTTAATGACTCATAAAATTTAAGTTGAACTGAATTTGAACTCCATTTAAAATGTTACATCTATTAATTCATAAAATCATTTTCACACCATTTACTCTAATATGTTTTTAGTTAAGTCCATTAGCAGTACTAAGAGCTTCATTTCATGACTTGTTTGATATTTTTATTCTATTGAAAAACTGATCCTCCAGAATGTTTGGATAAATTTACTTATTATTACCAAAGCCCTCTGTTTATAATGGTTTAGAGGAGATAAGCTAAGAATATATTTTCATTTCAAGTCATTTGTCATAGGGTTTAAACCTTACATTTTCGAAGACATTGAAAGTTTTTACGATTCAGCATTTGTGAATGAACTTTAATAGATGAACGTTGATTGCTGCAATATTTTTGTTTGGCAACATACCACTTTGGGCTATTTTTATGATGATCTATTTTTTAAGTATCTTTTTACAATTTTTTTATATAATTACCCCAAATTAAATCTTTTTTAAAGGCTCATATTTTCTTCATTAGGAAGCCAATTTTGTTGGTACAGACATCATGATGTTCTTTTTACTCACGAGAGTTAATATAGTGTGCAAATAGGGCTAAGTCTGAAAAAATAACTCTGGGAGAGAGAACAATGCCCCAGGATGTGTCTCTGGAGTATCTTACCTCATTTGTTCTAACACTAACCCAGTTGCATGATATGACATTTTCCAGTTTATTAATTTGTAGATTGTTCTTATTTTCTTTAACTCTTCTCTCAATACTCTGATAGATTTTCTTACCAACTGCAAAGCCAGGGTTCCTGAGCAAGAATAAGTTAGCTATTGCTGGTGAGTAGTCTGCCTGCCTGTTCATTCCAGGAGAGCAAAGCTGCTCATGGAGCAAACTCTAGTTGCTGCTACAGGGCTGTTTCTCCATCTATGTTGATTGGGGCGGCATTGTTTTCAATTTATCAACAGTGGTTGTACAAATTCAGAGACAAATTAAAGAACTTTCCCTGGGTGACACAGATGGTTACTCGCAGATTAATATAAAGCATGATCAATTTCTAACCTGAGTTTAATATAGAAAGCAGAGATCTTTGCTCATGCTACAGTAGCTCTCAGATATATGCAGAATTAATGGTTATTGTCTCAAAGATTTTTTTCTTAGAGGTTTTCTAGTTATCCCAGTAAAGGTACTAGGAAAACTAAGTTCTTTATTTTAGGTCTTAACTCAAGAGAAGTAGAGGAGTAAGTTTTGTATTTTCTCGGCAAGTTCCATCATGTCACTGATCTGATTTCATTATAATTATCTATTAATGTGTCAATATTATTCCACTGCATTTCTTTGGATGGAAAATACTTTGTTATATTTATCCTTAAAGTTCCAGAACCTAGCACAATACATGCTGCACAAGTGAGGACCAATAAATGCATTTTAATTGAAGAGTGCTGTTTACTGCTCTGATAGGCACTCTTTTAATTACCTAGATAGGCTTAGCAGAAACTTTAGATAATTGATTTATACATAAAAGAAAAATATTAATTTCTCCCACCCCCAAAATATATCAGTAGCCAAGATGAGCTGTTAGAAAACCAAGTTTTCTTCTTATAAGGTCTATAAATTTGGCCTGCTGATACGTTTGGTCTGGGATAAGCAGATTTCTTTTGGAGCACACGAACTGAAACTCTGGTTAGTTAGCCAAAACGTGTCTCAGAGAGCTGATCATATACTAAGGGTTAGCATAAATCATGTTTTGTTTTATTTTTAACACTGGTATTCAGTTTTCATACTGGGACAACCTTTATAACCTTCAATTTTCCTGTAATAAAAGACATAGCCTCATGCAGAGATATGGAAATGTAGAACTGTTAAAGGAAAGTAATAAAAATTCACTATAATGCCACTGCCCAAATGTGACCACGGTAAAAGACTTAATTTGATATGACTGATGGCACCTTATAGTTAATGATTCACCTAGATAGCATGGTAGAGTGTTCTGTTAAACACTTTTTCCCAAGAAAAGGTGTCCTAAATGATCTATTCAGGGTTCCCTATCATAAATACCCTTCATTTGCCAAACAACTTGCCTTGCACATAGTAGGCATCTATTCTGAGCTGGTTTTCATGATGCAATATGTATTATGGTAGGTATTGGAACTTTAATCTGTGGCCTTTGTCTCATATTTCTTGAGGTATTGGTTAATGACTTGTAGTAACTGTTAGATTCTTTGCATTTTAGTGAAAGGTTTAATGGAAGATTAGTTTTGAATATTATGATTTAAAAAAAAAAGAGCCCTGCAATGGAAAAATGGCACTTAATGCCCATCATTCCCCTAAAGGATATGCTGATTGGTCACTTAATTCTATTAAAAGAAAAGAAAAGAATAGCCCAAATTAGGATCAATCAAATCATTTAATGATAGGTGAATTACGGTCATTGGCCCTGCTTACAGAAACTGTCTCTGGAATGACATTACCTACCTGTGGAGCAAGTTTAATTCCTTGGGGTTTTAAAGTGACAGGATTCATTGGAGTGAGCTCCATCCCAGGTAAAAGGTCATACAGTTTGTCCTCTCTCTTGTCTCCTTTGATCTGGTATCCACGACCCAGGCCTGTGTATGCCAAATAACCACGGCCGCCCAGTCCTCTCACTCCCGCAGCCCCTACAGGTACATTCATGTAAATTTCTAGGAATGTAAGAAGGCATTAAACTGAATCAAACCACCAGAAAATCACCCTGAATCTTACTGTAATGGAAAAGTTAGCCCAAGTCACATTGATTACCACCCTGAAGAGGGATAGAAAACCTTAGGATTCTAGTGTAATGAAACTCATTAGAAAGTAAGGCTCACTGTATATATGTCTCTTTTTCATAAACCACCTGAAAACAATACCATCCAAGTTCTTAAGTATATGAGTAATCGAACAATCTTGGTACACAGATAAATTTTGCAATTTCTATCTTTAGGTAACCTTTTGTTAAAGACGTTCTGAAGACAAATCAAGGTTGGGAATATACTTACTAAAAGATCCTTATATAATATGATCACTTGTAGTGAAATCAGTCTTTACAGAGACTGTCAGTGATTAGTAAATTAGAAGTTAATTCTAGCTCATCCAAATATCCTATCCCCAATGGCTTATTGAAAAACCAACATTTCAAAAAACATGTTTTTAAGTTTGCTATATTTGTTCTTAGGATCTGTCAAAGTGAGGCTTAAATTTCCATTGAGTTTCATGTTTAGATTCCTTTTGATTTTTGTTTGTCATGTTGCTACTTTGATTTCCTATTGATGGCATAAAGTGATAAAAAATTAAATTGATTGCCCTTCATCCATGAATATTATCCATTGATTCTTTTCTTGTTATAAGTTACATATTTTTCCCTTAGAGTGGAGTTTTTTTTTCTTTTTCTACATCACAACTGGTTGATCACTTCATGTATTTACTGGTTACTGATATATTTTAGATTATTTATGCATAATATTTCAATAGTAATTTATTATTGTGTAAACAAGTTATTCTGAAGGAAATCCTGATGCTTTCTTTTGTATTACAGATTTTTTTCAGGCATGATTACCTTAGTAATTGGAACTTTTAAGGCTGTTGAAGAATAGAGGTCCTAAAAATGGCCAATTCAGATTTCCAACAAAATAGCAAAACACAGTAAGATGATTGTTTTCACCTTAACCTAGATGTGCCACTTTGCTTCTAAGTCAGACCCAAGAACAGATTTGAATATGTAATTTGTTTGTTGATATTGCCTATATTGGTGTCGTATTTGGATAAGAGGACTGGAATTCTGGGGGGATTAGCCACATCCTAGAATAATCACACTGAAGGATCCCATAGGCAGAGATAAACAATTTTCTTGAAAATAAAAACAAAAAAAAGAAACAATAACATTTTCCTTATCTTTTATATTGTTTGAACTAACTAAGCTCAGAAATCTATTTGAACATTTAGAATTTTTATAGGATTAAAACATGAAATATGTATGGTCTTACAAGACTTTGTTTCCACATACTAAAGAAATAGACTGATTGTTTTAATAGTTTGGCTTTTTAGAAGATAGAACACATATTTCTTGGGTGCAGTCAGATGGTAGCATCTCATATATTTCTAAGAGTGTATTTATGATAATTTGTGATGTATGTATAAAGATGTTGTCACTGAGTCACCATCAAGTACATGTGTGCCTGAAGATATTTTTCTTATTTGAGGTAATTTGTTTCCATTGGATCACATTACTTTCCCTTTTGGAAGTTTTGTAACAAGTCACCGGTGATTGTAAGATGGTGGTCTAATGATAAAAAAATGGATAACAACTATGGAACTAGATTTTATTTTGAGCAAATTTTATACTTCTCTGTAAACATCAGATTTGTGCACTGCATTCCATTACACTAAATTCTGACCAAGTTTTTTTCTATAACCAGTTGTAATGTGAAAAAAGATTCCTATGGAATAAGAACTATTGATATAATATTTGATTTTAATAAACGATTTTCTAGTCCCTTTCTCCCGGGTCCTTAGGCCCATCCAATTTTTCTAAGGCTATTGCCCTACAAATCATTTGAAACCCTGGGGTTGTGCTAAGGCAAAAGCTGACTGGTATTACCTCTAACAGAGGGGGCTCTGATAATGGCCCTGTTGCTCAGGTGACCTTTAGTGGCTGGGAAATGAAGACTAGGAATTGCTGCGTAGGCTTGGGGGGCATAGAAGACAGGAGCTCCAAGGTAGGTTGTGGTGGGATCGTAAACGTGGCCCAAAGAGTAGGTATACTCTCCTTGCAGCATAGTTCCTCTTCCACCTGTGCCTCG
>RJWT010036364.1:0-13282 GCA_004365215.1 Cuniculus paca | reverse complement strand
TTAGTCACATTTAGTATTTGTGGTTCCTAATGCTGTCGTCTTGGGTGTTGCTACCCTGCTCTGCTTTCATACCTTTATGAACTAAGCAACTTTGCATAGCCACAACTTCCCATGATCATTCTGTGACTTTGAGCTAAATTAAACCTCTCCTCCTTTAAGTTATGGGTGCTCATTATTATGTCTCAGCAATGGGAAAGCTGATTAATACATCCTTACTTTCATCTCATATCAATAAAACCTTCAAAACTTTATTTCCTTGTCATGTCACAATGAATTTACAATTATTGCTTCACTGTTTCTTCAGATTTCTTGGTTTTAATTAGGAGAGCCATTCAGAGTAGATATCGTACCACACTGTGGGAAATAGAATCTGCCTAGTGCGTATTGAAAATGATCCCGGGAAGGCCGATGTACACCAAAATTTGAAAATCACTAAACTAAATCCCATAAAGTTTATTACTAAACACTAGCTGTTATGGTTAGTATGTAGGTGGCCCCCCAAGCCTCATGTAGTTATGCAAGCAGCTAAATCTAGCATTTGTGATTGGTTTGTTGTCTAGTGCTGGGATTGGTAGTGTGAGTGCTGTACCTGCCCAGGGGTGTAGCTGGCATACCATGTAAAGTCAGGAAGGAGGTGTGCTTTTCCCTCTTTTGCCCTGTTTGCTCTTGCCGCTTGTGGGCCACCATGAACAGCTGCTCCCTCAGTCATGCCACCCTGCGTTGGAGCCAGCTGGGTATGAACTGAAATCTCCAAACTGTAAGAAATAAACCTTCCCTTCCCTAATTTTGGGTTCTGGGTATTTTGTCTCAGCAATGAGAAAAAGTAACCAAGACACTAGTATATAGAATGAAATGGCAAGTTTCTAAACAGATAGATGAAAAACCAATTCTAAAACATTTTAAAATGTTAAAAATGAAACAAAACAAACCCTAAGCAATCACTTAGGCAGATTCATTGAAAATCAATTGAGCAAGAATTTATGGACTAGCCTCTCTTTACTCCTTGACTGTGCTTAGGAAGCTTAAATAATGTCATTTATAATTCCTACATGGCATGTCTAATAATCATAAAACTAGTAGACGTAAATAAATATGCTAATACAGTAGTCATATGTTATATGAATGAATGACCTCTCATGATTTTAAAAGTACACATGTGTAGTTTCTGGCAAGTAATACATTCCTCCACCCTGGGCATCTTTAGAAAAAAGTGGTTGAGCCAAGTATCAGAAGTTGAGAGGAGTTGAATATGTGGAGTTGGGAAATGGTGATAGAATTCCAGATCAATACACAAATTTCATCAGAATGTCAACAGTGAATAGGACATGTGAAATCCAGAAGAGTGGAGATCAATGAAGTTAAGAGAGCAGCAGGCTCAGAATCCATATCATGTGTGGATGCAGAGTCAGAGAATCTGAATTTAACCGACTAAATTAACATTCTTATACACAGACAAGAGAGAATTCGCTGACTTTTTGGGAATAGCCTTGAGCGCTACCTAAATTTTTAGAACTTTATACTGGAATAATAAAAACTATAACTCTTTATAAAAGGCTGTAATAAATTAAAAAGGCAAAAAGCAGGAAGATCACATAGATATGTAGCATATATTCTATATATGCATGTATATTGCACACATATGTCCTTAAACACAGACCGAAGGGATTAAAAGGTTGACAGTGAGAATTTAGAGATCTTATTTGTAAAATCAAACAATTCTTTTCAATAGCAAGGGTATGGACAATGTGGGAAAAGTTGACACATGGTACAAAGTTGAAAATAAATGATGCCTGCATTAGACAGAGGTTCTAACAGGTGGAAAAAACAGTGAAATTCTCTGGCTTTCATATTTCTTAAGGTCATAGCCTCACATTAATTGTAAACACTAAGTTAAGCACGTCAAAGTGGGAACAGTTCCATAACTTCCAGAGTTCCAGAGACTAATCTCTACTGACCCCTGCCCTCCCAGCAAAACCAGAAGTACCCATGGCCTGTCTTGCTACCTATTAGATTCCTGAGGTTACCAAATCCAAAGATATATAAAATATATGTATATGTTTAACTTTTTTCCCCCTTAATAAAATGAAGGTTTTTAAGCTGCATCCAGTGAGACTTTAAGGTGGATAGGCTTCAGGAAAGTGTCGCTGAACAAAGTTTATACAGATTAACTGGTGAGTCTCTTCCCTCTTCCCCCATTCAAGCAGAACAGCCTCCATTTACTTAGACAGCTATTTAGATGCTGCATCATATTTTATTTTAAAGAAGTCTGATGCTAAAATTACTTAGAAAACATCTGTGCTGGTGGATGGTGAGTGGAAATGAATTAATCAGATAGAGTGAACACTATTGATTTTAGTTCGAGGGGATTATAGAAATGATTTTCAGATTGCCAACAAAGGCTGACTCACACCCTGAGACAGCAGAGTATGCTGCCTAAAATAAAGTTGGCTGATTCTGGGACAGGGATTGGTCCCCCCTGATTTAGTTCTTCAATTTTTTTTTTTGTTTTGTTCCATTTTGTGGCTTAACTTCTGATTGGTGGTTATCTCATGATTTACCTTGTCTGGGCTTCAGATATGGCTCTTCCCCTTAGCACCAGACTTCCATAAAATGTAACCTGATAAATCACACACTCTTTTGAACTGTTCAGAATAGTTCTTATTTTTTAGATACTACATGCAGATGTTATAACAGCAAGTGGCAGAGAAAGTAAAAATATAAAAGACTTACCAGCAATTGAGTTTTCTTCTCCAGCAGCAACCACTAACCAGATTCCAATGTTTTTGTGCAGAGGCCTCATCTATGGGCAGGTGGACATGTGTGTGCTGATTTTCCACTTTTAATGAATATGTAATGTGTGAGCTTGTGGGTGTTACTTTTACTCTTTTACCAAATTTCTAACAATCTGTTTTGTCACTTAATATATATTCTGGCAATTGTTCTATATCCATATATGATCATCTCCTTCATTCTCTTTTTTTTTTTTACAGCAAACTTTTCTACTATGTAAATGCTATATGACTCATTTAACCAGACCTATTATTTAGATTTTTCATTTGTTTGAGGAAGAATCTTGCTAAATTGCCCAAGGTGGCCCCAAACCAATCATTCTCCAGCCTCTGTCTCCCAAGTAGCTGTGACTTCAGGCTCTTGCCACAGCACGGAGGTCTTTACAAGTTTTTAAATATTGTGTTGTTACAAAGGCTACTAAAATGAATATATGTACATATTTATGTGAACACATGCATAGAAAAAATTCCTTGGGGTGGAATTACTGCTTCTGTTTCAAATTTCCATAGATATTGCCAAATTATTTCCATAAATGTAGAGCTGTTTTACTTTCCTAGAAAAATACACAAGAATGATTGTTTTCCATACTCTCACCAACATAATGTGTTCACAGACGCTTTAGTTTTTGCTAAATGATAAACATTATTTTATGCTTTTAATTTTTTTCCTATTATAAAGTGGTATGAGATGGAAAACTTTGCACACCTTTTTTGATCATTTTTATTGTCATTTCTTGCAGGTATCTAAACCTTTTGACCTTTACAACTTGAATTGCTATTACTTGTTTTTACTGACTTATAGGAGAATATACTTACTAAGAACAGAAACCCATTTCCTATTATAACTTGTAATTATTAATTTTGCCTCTGATTTTTACATTATATTAGTAGAATAGTTGAGGATTCTATAATCAAATTCATTATTTTTTTCTTTTATAAGCTGTGTTTTATGTTGTAATTAAAAAGGAGACTGGGGATGTAGATCAGTGGTAAAGTGCTTGCCTAGTATGTGTGAGGTTCTAGGTTGCATTCCCAGGAACCACAACATGAACAAAAACTAAAGATAAAAAACTTTTCCATTTCAATATAAAACAAAATTTTTCAACTTTTCCACTTGCATATTAAGTTTTATTATTTCACATTTATGTCTTTAATATATCTGAAAATTATTTTCAGGTAAATTGTGAAGAAAGAATAATTTTAGTTGACCAATCAGTTGTCCTAATCAAATTTATTAGTCATCTATTTTTCCGCTTGCAATTTCAAATGCAGACTTAATATCTTAAATATGAATTTTAAACAAAATTCAAATTTTTTAAATTTTGAAGAAATTTAAGAACTTATTTCAGAAATTTTAGGGTTACTCCATTGATCTATTAGTGGGTTAATTAACAATTACTTTGCAAGTATAAAGTGTAAAATCATGTTAAATTGCCATGAATATTTTTCTTAAAATCATATTAATTTTATGAATTTATTTACAGAGACCTGATACCTTTATTTTACTTAATATTTCAAGAGCATGATATGTTTTCATTTTCAAGTTTCCTTTTAAGTCCTTTATCAACATTTGAATTTTCTTCTTTATCTAGTATTTTCTCCACTTAACAAATAAATTCTTAAGTAGTCAATTCATTTCATTTTTTAAATTCTTTAATAAATGGTTTTTTTTCATTATATAGTCTGCCTCAGTATTTCTATCTCTTATGTGATTATTTGATGATTTCTTTTCAGTATATTCAAATGGAAATACTGTATTGCACTATGGATCTCTGTATGTGTCTATGTGTGTGTATACATGCGCATGTGTATGTGTGTTTGGTGCAAGTTAACTTTAATTTCTGTCTTTGAGGTTATTAATATATGAAATATATTTATTAGAAATTTGCACCTAAAGGCATTACTTGATCTTGAAATGTAAAGTAGCAGCCCTATTGAATAGTAAAAGATATGTTATAAATCTAGAATGTCTGGTTGAATTGTTAGTATATATATGTGCTAAGATTGAAAAGCTTTTAAGGTACTCCACTACTTCAGTACAGATGAGGTAAAGGAATCCCAAGATTGGCAGTTTCCCCAAACACTGATAGAATACCTAAGAAATAGAATCGCATTCACTTTGTGTTCTACCATTTCTGGACTTCTCCCTGGAAGGATCCAACTGGCTTGCCCTCCTACTGGACAGCTATCATGTCTACTACAATATGAACCTTAGTTGCTATGTACTGATCCAAGTGCATCTTGCTTTAAGATAAAAATAGTTATCTAGCCACTTTTTTTAGGCTTGATAGTAAATATTTATACCTTGTTAGAATTTGATCTAAGTCTTAAATTCATTATTAAATACCAAAAGGAACACAGACTGTTGCAGCCTGGTGCCATGACAACCTTGCACGAATTCACATAGGCCATATAAGGGAGTCTTCACCACACCCAAACTTGGCAGAATGTCTCTTGATTCTTAGGGAACATTAAAGTCTCATGATGAGTTGTTTTGAGGATGTTTCCCCTGTACCTATCTCATAGAAACTATCAGTTTGCATCTCCTCCCAGGTTCTGATGAGGTATGAGGAGTTTTGATTTTTCCTCTTCCTTAGCATGTAGCTGTGGATTCTTCAAAAGTTTAGAAATTGAAAAAAAAAAAAAAGGGACAGCAAGAACTTAGCTCCTCATCAGCAAGCTACCCCACTACTCCTGTGTATGATCATCTGCCCCCTTTGTTTTGATATCATCCCTGTTCTGGTGTTGGAACAAGGAATATAGTGACATTTCACCTTTACTGTTCCTGATTTTAACAACCATGAATGAAAATGTCAGAAACTAGAAACCTCTTATTTATTTAACATTCAAATCTGTCAGCCTTGCCTGCCATGTTTCAGAGAATAAAGGTTGACCTCTACTTACCAGTAATGGTAGAAGGCTATTATCACTGGTTAAAATTATCTAACAGATGTTGAGTGGATGAAATGGCACTCGATCAGATCATAATATTGGTAGTATGAAGGATATTGATCTTTGTTCTATTTTAATCTTACAACCTTATTAAATTCTTTTTCTTTCCCTTTTTATTAATATATGTGTATAAAACATAATGAGTACATTCATTTTGGGATATTGGTACATACACATATGGCATCTTGATCCTTTTTACTTCTATATCCTTTCCTTTCTATCCCATCTACCCCACTTCAGGACACCCCTATTGATTTTCTTAAATATTTATAGAGATTCCAGTTATTCTGTTAGGTTTGGTTTTCTAGCCTCTTTTGCTTTGATATGACACTAAAATCTCCATTAAACTCTGCCTTTAAATAATAGTGACAGAATTGAGACTATATATAGTCAATTCTCATTTTTTGTGGTACTCATGTTCTCTAATGTTGAAGTATGTATTGATAGTAAGTACAAACTTTTGTTCTGAGGGGCAGTATCTATATTTATATCTATACCCATATGTACCTATCTCTCTCTATACATATATCTACATATATACATATATATGAACTTATATGATAAGCATATTATTTAAATAGAATAACATGCAATACTTACATATAAAATTATAATTACATAAATGTAAAAGCATGTAGGTTGTACTTTTCAATTCTAAAAGTGTCTCATCCTTACAGATTCTGTTTTCTTTTATTTGACAAAAGAGGAGTCCTAGTGTTGATTGATTTGCTCCACACAGGTGCTGGTGTTGGAATACACCCATACTTCTTGTGTCTCGCTGTGTTGCCCCCCCATATCTGTTCTCTACACATCTCTGTGCAACAGGTGAAATACAAGGCAGAAGGTTTCTTTGTTTGATCTCATCTGGAAAAAGACTGAACTTAAAGTTTTCATCTCTTTGTGCAAATCCTTTGATAATGCTGAACGTGGTATGAATAGTCACCTCATTTTGTGTGGGCATATGTTCCAAAACCAAAGATAGTATTGAATCATAATCAGGTTGAGTAGCCCTTATCCTAAGTGCTTGGAAGCTGAAGTTTACAGGTTTTGGAACATTTGCAAAGACTTTACTGGTTAATCATCTCTAATCCAAAAATCCAAAATCAGAAATGCTGCAAAATTTGGAACATTTTGTGTGGCACTCAAAAATATTCAAATTATACATATTATGTTTTTCCTATATACATGTACATATATTAAAGTTTGATTTATAAGAAGGCACAGTAAGAGATTAAAATATTAATAATGAAATAGGACAATTTTAACATTATAGTGACAGCTATATGAATGTGGTTCCTCTCACTCTCAAAATATTGAATTGAATGCATTTTCAGTTGTCTGTTGGAAACTGAAACTGCAAAAGGTGACCGTGAATAAGACAGAATTCCAAAGTACTATATTCATTTCAGGTTTACAAATATATTTTAGAGAGTGATAAAAATTTAAAAGAGCTGGCACATAGAAAAAAAAAGTATTCCAAAGTCCAAATTTTGTTCAGTAACATAACCAACACTAAAAAAACTAAATGATATGACTATAAATATATTAAAATTCAGACGGAAAAAATAAAGTGATAAACGTGTACACAATATATAAAACTGAGATTAAAATACTAGAAAGACAAAATTTTGTGTAGCATTTCAAATGAAAGTTGTCTATTGATCAATTAAAATTATCAATAACTTAAATTTTCTAACTATCTCCAAACACAGTCCCATCACTATGACTGCCATTCATAGACAGAGATAATATACAATGAGGTATGCAGTTTGCAATTAAAGAGATCTTGTGGAGCTTCTAGATGACATTTTTAATGGTTTGATGTTTGTATTCCTTAAGAACAGTAACTCCTTAGCAAACAGCAGTGAAAGTTAATTTGATTAACTTATTCATTCCCCAAATTATATTTTAGAAAATAGAATCTTAAACTGCTGGAGTAGAGTTAGTATCAGTAAGTTTTAATGCAATTGAGAAGATAATGTTTAGGTACAAGTCACTACATAGTTGAAGCTTTAGTGAGCAGAGAAAGGAATATGAGAAGACATTAACAATATTGTGACAAATTCAAGAAATTTCCTCTTTCTTGACTTCATTGTGTTCTCTAAAATTAAGATGTACTAAATGATAGCGTGGCATGCCTTTGTGCCTAAGTTCCCAGGCTGTTCACCTTTGGCAATTTCTCACTTCAATGTTTATAAGGAAAAATGTTGTAATTTAGAATTTTTAAATAGTGATAAAGATGTATGAAAATATAATAACATGACCAGCAGTATACTTTAAGTCATAATAATAGCTACAAACAATAAGGCCCTCAAAACGAACATTGGATCTTGTACAGTAATCTAGGGTAGGATAAAAGTATTTTCTGGAAAAAGTAGAAGTTAGATTTTAAGATATTTAACTTTAAAGTAATAATGGCACATTGACAATAGCTGTATTTGCAGTCGTAGATAAATTCAGGCTCCTTAAAAATCTTCCCATCATCTTTTCTTCTCCACTGCCGCTTTCCCAGAGTGTGACTTTAAAGCCAGGGGATTCTATAGTCTCTCTAGAGCGAAACAAAAAAACAAAACAAAACAAAAAAAACTCCCCTGATTTCAAAGTTACTGCATTGGCATTGGGAATAATTTTATTTTTAACTTCAATGAAAAATTCAGGCCGGGGATTTAGCTCAGTGGCCTAAGTGCCTACCTGGCCAGCGTGAGGTTCTGAGTTTGATCCCCGGTGCCAAAACAAAACAAAAGAAAACAAAACAAATTCAGTAGCAGTCCTTTCTAAGAGAAACTCAGTTCAGATAAACTGGACTGCACAAAATGTTATAGTAGCAACAAGAAAGGACAGATAGCAGAAATTCAAAGAAGTATGAACTACTCTGTCAAAAGTCCAGAGACCAACAATAATGCCTCTCTGGTTTGTGTAAGGACCAAAAAGAATCAGAAGATGAGTTACAGAATGCTCTGGTGAACAAGTTTTCCATGCTTGCAAAGAATGTGTTTAATTAATATTTAAAAAAGAAAAATAATGAAAGAGTACAAAACATAACAAGCATGTCTATCACCATGATAAATAACAGTTCACAAAACTGATTTTGAAGTTCCTAAAATTCTCTATCCTCATGTCAGAACAATGAGAAATCAGTTGTTTCAATAAAAGTCAGGCAAATTTAAAGAGGAAACAAAACTTCAAAAGAAAATACAAACCGATGCGGGAAAGGAGAAAGGAAAAAAGGGAAAAAGAAAAGATATATGTGTGCACAAGATAGTTAAGATAGTTATGCAACTAGCTTCTCTTAGTTCTTTGAAAAGAAAGGTTTGTGTTACTACTGTTTGGATAAGATATCGTACGTGTTTCTTGTACTCTAAATAACTACCACTAAGACGACAATACACAACGTAGTAATTATTGCAACTGTCCTACTAACATGTTTTGAAACTGTTTTATTGTATTTTTATCTTTTTTCTCTTTAAAACAACAAAAAAATTTTGTTCCCTAAAAAAATAAAATAAAAAAGACCAAAGAAAATATTTCACAGAAAGTAAAATAAATGATAAAGATTTTCTCTCTGTTTCTCTCTCTGTCTCTGACTCTCTCTGTCTCTCTCTGTCTCTGTCTCTCTCTCTCTCTCTCATACTTTTCTCCAGAAAATTATGTGGAATTTATTAGTCAGGGTTTTACTAGAGAAAATAGATATAACACAAGATATACAAATGTATAAGAAATTACAACGTTGGCTTATGATGGTCAGCCACAGAGTCAAATGAGGAAGCGTGCGGAGGGTGTCTGCACACTGGAGGAGGAAGGATTCAGTCCAAGGTCTCGAGTTCACCCCAGTGTCCCATGCAAGTCTGCACCAGCAGGCTGATGGGTCTGTGACAGAAAGCCTCAGAAAGGCTGAAGAGTCTATGCTGGAAAGCTAGAGTCTACACTGGAAGCCAGGAGACAACGTCCAAGCCGAAGGTGAAGGCTGGAGCTCCTCCAAAGAATAGAACCCATACGTCCTTCTTCCTTCCCTTTTATACCGCCCAGGTGATGAGCCACCCTAGGGTCGGTTTCCTACACCATAGGGTGTAGAATTGCTAAGCCAATTTAGTTAAGCTTCTAAATGTCTCAAGTTGACTCAAACAATCAACCACTACAGTGGAACTTACTTCATTCAAACAAACCTGGATGTTTCTGTGATTTGGTTCTTCAAAATAAAAAAAAATGTTAAAACAAATTAATCTCAGAAGGAAGCTTGGAAAGTTCTTAAGTATGTTTCAAGTTTCAAAAAAGTGATCTGAAACATGGAGTAGGTAATGGAGAATATTGGATGTCCAGTACAGTAGTAGATAAGCATGTTTGAATGAACTTTCTTTGAAGACATTTTAAAATTCTGTAAGTTTGAGATTAACCTGTAGGTAATAAAGTGCAAGTAATTTTTGCCTAGTGGAAAACAAATCTCAGCTCTTGAGTTCTTTATCCTCTAGAACTTTAAAGCACTTTATATTAAATCCAATTGTCCTTTCCTGATATCCCTTCATTAAATTAGAAAGTTAAAATAGAAAGTTCTTTATATTCTCATTTTAACTAGCTTCAGCATCTCACTGGTTACCTCATTAATTTCAAGTGTCATTTTATATTGCTATGAGAGGGATGATTTTATATTTTGAAAATTATACTCTAACTAAGTACTTATAGCTATGTATTAATTTGGTGGAGCTACCTTACCCAAGGTCAGGTCTCTAGTCTGAAAGTAGTGTCCAAAGGTGACCAAGCTTCTGAATAATGATTCACAATGACCAATTTTAAAAAACAATGATGGAGGAGAGAATACATTCATTGACAACAAGAGATAGTAGTACTAGTGTCCAAAATACTCAGATCGGCTAGTTCAAACCCTTATCTCTGTTTGTAGAGAAATTCAGAAGGCCAAAGTAGTCACTGATAATTCCTTAGAATGAAAAAGAAAATCAGAGCATCAAGAATTAGATGATTTTGAGTGAAATAAGATTTGATCTACAGAAGAGCTAATAAATTCTCCCCAGCCTGTTGTGGCAGCTAATCTCCACTGTGATTTACCTTTTCCCTTTCATACTCTTACATAGCTTATTCTGCACACTGAGTGGCCAGTGCTCATGAGTTGAATCCCCCAACTACTTTTAGATAGCATTCAGTGGGTGGGAGACACAAGCAGGAGACTAAAGTACTAGGAGAAAAAACACTGTGAAATTTCACCTGTGATCCTTCCACCACCACTGCTCCTGCTTCCTTCTCCATCAGTATCCTATAGTATTACAGTTGTCCCTATCTGTAAAGAATTTATTGTAAAACACTCCACAAAAACAAAAATCTACACTTACTCAAGCTTTTTATAAAATGGTACAGTACACTGTATCAGTGTTTTTCTAGAGAAACAGATACAACACAAGGTAGGTGTTATGGTTTGTACATTGTGTCAACTTGAGAAGTCTAGATGCTTAATTAAGAAACTTGGGGGCTCTACATCCTGGGGTGTAGAGAACAAGCAGTTACCATTCTAGGATGTTGTTCACTGTGTCAATTTGAGGTCAGAACTTTAAGTGATTCAGCATGGGGCCAGGGTCCCTAGTTTGCAACATCCTCAGTTTGTAACATCCTCATCCTGTGCAGGAGAAGGCAGGCAGATGGTTTGAGTGCTACATCCATCCCAGGGGAGTAGCCTGCATACAATAAAAGACAAAGGAGGAGGAACTGGGGGCTGCTTCTTCGGAGGAGCTCCAGTCTTCCCCTTCAGCTTGGATGTTGTCTCCTGGCTTGTGGCACAGACTGTTCAGCTTCTGCCTGGGACTCTTCAGCATTCATCGTAGACTCTTCAGTCTTTGTCGTAGTCTCTCCAGCCTGCATCGTAGACTCTCCAGTCTCGTCGTAGACTCTTCAGCCTTCATTGTACTCTTCAGTGTTCCGTCGTAAACTCATCGGCCTTCTGACACGGACTTGCAGAGGACACTGCAGTAACCTCCAGCCCTCAGGCTGGACCCCCTTTAACCTCCAGCACGCAGACACCCTCTGCATGCTCCCTCCTTCAACTTTGTGGCTACCATTGTAAGCCAATCTTGTAATTTCTTATACAGTTGTCTATCTTGTATTATATCTGTTTCTCTAGTAAACCCTGACTGATACAATAGGAGGCTGATGGATCTGCAGTGGAAGACTGAAGGAACCAAGGCAGAAGCCAAAGAGTTGGCACAAGAAGTCAGGAGATGACATCCAAACTGACAGCGAAGACTGGAGCTCCTCCAAAGAACAGAGGCAAGTCCATCTTTCCTCACTTCCCCTTTATGCTGTCCAGTCAATGAGCTTCCCTAGGGCTGTCCATCTACACCACAGGTGTAGAACTGCTGAGCTGACTTACTTAAGGTTCTAAACTTCTCAGGTTGATACAATCAATCAACCATTCTGTATATACAACTTCACGCATTCTTTAAATATTCTCAAGATTACTTATAATACTCAATACATATAAATCATATGTAAAAAGTTTTTACACTATATTTTTAGGGAGCAAGGACAAGAAAAAACGCATATGTCTGATACACATTCACTTTTTCTCAAATATTTTTCATCTAATGTTATTGAATCTATAGATACCGAACACAATTATAGAAGGATAACTTTATTTCCTTTCCTTTATATGAGCGGTAAAGACTAGACTGAGTGTCTCAACATTACTAGTTCATTCACTTAAACGAGGCTTGGCTCTGAACTCTTACACAAATATTTGATACATTAAGATTTTCTTTATTTGAACTAAATTTCCTCCAAAATTAGTGCTAGAAACAGATCTTCATGAGCCATCTGCTCTCATTATAATTTTTATGACCCATCTTGCTTCTGTCTTTGGCTCAGCATGGTCTTCCACCATTCCAGACACTAAGCAATTATTTTCTTCTTCAAAACACACAGCCCATTTAAAAACATTTGGTGTCTGCAAAACATTCCTTCATGTCAGCTGTACTATGTCTTCTTGAAATACCAATTTCATCCTACTTTTCCTCCTTTAATCATTATTAATCATTATTTCAAATCAATCTGCCAAACCTTGCTTTTCTATGATGCAATGAAATTGGAACAAAAAGAATATTAATGTGTTGTTGTGATATCACAGTGATACATGCATAAACATGTTTATAATAGTACACCCAAAACAGCTAAACCTTGGAAGTTCTTTCCATGTCCATCAACACATAAATGAACAAACAAAATGTGATATTTATATACAATGGAGTACTACTCTGCCATAAAGAAGGATAAACTCGAGTCATTTATAGGAAAATGGACACACCTTGAGACTATAATATTAAGTGAAATAAATTAAACACACAAGCTTAAATATCACATGATTTCTTTTACATGAGAAACCAGAAATGTAAAAACCATCAAAGAACAAGTAAAAGATAAAATGATAGGAATTAGAAAGATAGATCTTTTGCAAAAAGGAAGGAGAACAAGACATAGAAGGAAGGCAAAGGGGATAAGAGGTGAAAAAATAATCAGTATGTGTTATGTAAATGTACCAATGCCCC
>RJWT010036363.1:0-13274 GCA_004365215.1 Cuniculus paca | reverse complement strand
ATATCACCCTTTTCATTTCTTATTGTATGAAGTTGAGTTCTTTTGTTTCCTATTGTTGATATAGTTTGTGATGGGTTTATTGATTTTATTCTTTCAAAGAACTAACTCTTTGATTCATTAATTCTTTGTATTATTTTCTTAGTCTTGGTTGCATTAGTTTCTGCTCTGATCTTTATAATTTCCTCCCTTTGGGCTTTGGGATTGATTTGTTCCTTTTTTCTAAAAGCTTGAGATGCAGCTTAGGTTGTTTATTTGTGCTTGCTCCATTTTCCTGATGTGAGAATTCACCCCTATAAATTTTCATCTGAAGAATGCTTTCCTAGCATCTCACAGGTTCCTGTAAGTTGTATTTACATTTTAGTTTGGTTATACATATTGTATAATTTCTTCTTTAATTTAGTCTGTGACCTATTTGCTGTTTAGGAGGGTGTTATTAACTTTTCGTGTTTTTATGGAGTTTTTTCAGTTTCTTTTGTCATTAATTTCCAATTTAATTGCACTATCATCAGATAATATGCATGGGATAATTTTGATTATTTTGCATTTTGTTAAGCATATTCTATGGGCTAGTATATGATCTGTTTTAGAGAATGTCCCATGTGCAGCTGAGAAGAATGTGTATTCTGATGTTGTTGGGTGGAATACTCTGTAAACATCTACTGAGTCCATTTGTTCACAACTTTGGTTCAGTTCTGTTATTCGTTTGTTGGGTTTTTTTGTCTACTTGATCTATCTTTTTGTGACAATGGGGTGTTAAGGTCCCCTATTATAATTGTGTTGCTGTTTATTTCATTTTTCACAGCTATTAATATTTGCCCTATATAGTTGGGTGTTCCTATATTTCCTATATGACTGATATCTCTTCCTTTTGAACTATTCCCCTAACAGGTATGTAGTGACCTTCTTTATCTCTGTTGATCATTCTTGGTTTGATTTTTACATTGTCTGCGAAAAGAAGAGCTACCCCTTCTTTTTTCTGGGTTAGTGTCCTATGGAATAATGTTTCTCATCTGACTTTCAGTCTATGAATTTCTTTTTCATTGAAATATTTTTTCTTGTATATGGCATATTGTTGAATTTTGTTTCTAGATCCACTCTACCAGTGTTTCTTTTAATTGGTGAATTGAAGCCATTTACATTATACGTATTATAAGTGATATGTATTGGCTTCTCTTTGCCGTATTATCTTCCTGCTGCTGGTTTCCTACTTTTCTCCTCTGTTTAAGAGCTTGCCCTGCTTGGTGGTTTCTTTATGTTTTAGTTCCTGGAATTGTGTTCATTTTTATCTCTGTCTAGCATATCTTTCAGTACTCTTTGTGGGACTGATTTGGTGGTCATAAATTTCTTCAGTTGTTCTTTGTCATGGGTGTATCTTATTTCTCCATTAATTTTGAAAGATAGTTTTGTAGGGTATATCAATCTGGGTTGGAAGTTGTTTTCTTTCAGGACTTCAAGTACCTCACTCCTACCTTTTTTTTGACTTGATTGTGCTGAGAAGTCTGCTGTGATTTTGATGGACTGTCCTTTAGAGGTGATCTATTTCATCTTGTTATTTTCTCTAACAGATTTTAGCATTCTGTTATTGTGCTGAATTTCAGGGATCTTGATTATTATATGTCTGGGTATAGATTCATTTTGGTTTTAATAATTTGGAGTCTTGTATGTCTCTTATCTTTATGTCAGATTCTTTTTCCATGCTTGGGAAATTTTCTGCTAGTACTTCTGCAAAGAGTCTTGTAATGTCATTTATGTTGACTCATACATTTTTGTTGACATCTATCAGTCTTATATTATTTTCTGTGCATCATCTTGCATCTGTTGAATTGTTATTTTGTTGTTCTGTGTTATTCTTAAGATATCTTTTCTTTTATGGTCACTAGCTGCAATTGTCTTCAAGGTCTGAAAGTCTATCTTCAGTTTTATTCCAGAAGTTTTGCTAGCTTTCAATAGAAATTTTAATTTCCTGGATATCTCTTTGAATATGTTTCATGCTTTCTAAATATTTTCTATATTGTTTATTCAAGAGTTCCATCATTTTCCTATGTTCCTCTGTTTCTTATCTATGTCTTCTTTAGATATGCTCAGCAATTCCTTCATTATGGTTGTTATTTATTTATTTTCCTGAGAGATTATTTCTGATCTTATTTCCTTTATAGTCTCATTGAGTTGTTTCTTTACTTCAGCTGCTATCATTTCAGAGATTTCAGATGTGCTACTTCCAATTTCTTCTATATTTCTATCTCCTGGGCTTGTTCTGCCTGTGTCAGAGGTCTAAGATTGCATTTTGATCCTTTGTCTTGACATTTTCCTGGGTTCCTCCTGATGAGCTGGTTATGGGCTCTCAGGCACTGGCTGCCTATCTCACAGTGTACGGTAATGGGCGAGACAGCTGATTTTTTCCAAATTGAGGTTACCAGGGTGATGAAGAGGCAGTGGACAGGGCTTTTGCCCTCCTGCAACTTGTCAGTGCTTCCCCAAATTTGAAAGGGGGTGCTGTGCTTGGCTGGGTGGGTCTTCACTGGAGCTGTGTAACTCATGGGGGTTTCCACAAAGGTGGTGAAACTTAAGACTTCTGAGCCATCAGAGCATATGACAGTGGGAACAGAAAACAAAAATTTTGCTAATGGATCATGGGTAGTGGTGAGTGGTACTATTCTCACTCTACCCCCTTGATTACTAGATCTTTGTTTTCTGGCTGTGGGAAACACAATAACTATAGTGAAGGCTGATTCAAAACTTATGATGGTGGATAAAGCTTTCTGTGAGTCTATGGTGGTAGTAAGACTGGAGAATTATGGTCAGAGAAAACAAATCCATATCCAGAATAAGTGTCTATGCTAGTAAGGACAAGTCAAAGTCATTTTCATCATGGAAGCAGTCAAGTATAATTATGTGGCCACCAGGTCACAGGATGATCACCTGGGGGAATGGTGCCACACTGGGGACACAGTGTTGGTCTCTACTGCTGGTATATTTTGCATTCAACAGCGGCTATATCCAGATTGACATTGGTGAGTGGGAGTACACGTTGCTGAGCCCATGTATAACCTCCATCACTGCCGCCATGGTCATTCAGTTCATGGGCCCATTGGACAAGTACAGAGGTAGGTGGAGAAAGAGGCTGACTACTATCTACAGACAGCTCATCTTTTACACATGATTATTAAAGTCTTTTTCTGCTGAGTTCATTTTTTGGTGAGCTTTTACATGAAGTGCAAGTACTTTTACATTCTTTGCACATATGTGGAGGTTGATCCACGCTTCTTCCCCAAATATTTTTGTCGTCAATTTTCTAATCATGTTCCTTCCAAGTTCCTGACTATCCAGCCAGACCATTGGCTATCGCCTGTGAGTCAGTATATAGTCACACATCTAGCCATTTCCTTCCACAAAAAATGTACTACCAGGTGCACTGCCCGAAGCTCTGCCCATTGTGAAGATTTCCCTTCACTACTGTCCTTCAAAAATGTTCTGAAAAGAGGCCATAATGTTGCAGCTGTCCACTTGCAGGTGGTGCCCACCTAATGTGCAGAACCATCTGTAAATCATGCCCTTTGGGCATTTCTTGCTCAATCTGACACAATCAATTAACTTTCACACTATCCCACAAAGTTATTCAGTTTTCCATGGAAATGATTATAAGCCAAGGAACCAAGAACAAACAAACAAAAAAACACAGGTAAGAAACTTCTAACTTTAGATTTTCTTTTCTCCAATCTATATTCTCTGTCTTGCACATTATCAGGTTTCCATTTCCCTCCTACTGGAAAGTGCTCGGGGTCCCATAGGACAGATGTGTGGTACTTTAGTGCTACCAATATTCATGCACATTGAGACCAATTTAACTAATCTTTGCCCTAACTGCAAAGAAGAAGAATATCATCATCCTGGTTTAGCATATTTTGTGCAACTATCTAGGACCATGAGTCAGCTTGTGTAGTTAAATTTGACTGCAGGAGGTGATGTCAATGAATCATGAATTCTGAGTATGTTTTGTAGAATATTGAAGATAAATGGATTGCCATACACCACTCTAGACTCCCATGTGGCATAAATCATAGAACCATGCCAAATTTTATTTTTCAATAAGTGGTATAAACATTTATCATTAATGTTAAATAAATGTCTATTGTTAAACTCATTCTTGTAAAACAATTCATTGCCAGTGAAATATAATCACTTCATGTTAAAGACTGAGATTTTAAAACAGCATTAGCTTGTATCACTTCTGGTTATAGGAGATAATAACATAAGGAGAACATTCATTTGCATGTTGTTCAATTCAATTAACCTGGCAACTGCATTCTTTGTAGTTCTTTTCCTTATTTAGTATGGGTTAGAGTTAAAACAGCAGCAACAAGAACAAAACTTGTGTGATATCTGGAAGGTGGAATAAAGCATAAGTCTAGCACACAAGAGTTCTTTACAATCAAATGTAGTGACAAATGCTGCTTGTTCCTTGGACCTGAAGAAGGCCATGAAATATGGATGACCTTAGCTTGCTCTCTTTTTTGGTCCAAATCTGATGTTTTTTCCTAATTGGTGGTCCTACTGATGACTAAAAACAGCGCAGCAACAGAAACCAAACTGTAAATCCATGGAAATTTCATGTTCAGAGTTGCAATGGCTTTTCTTAAATTTTGCATGAGCTGAATTTTGTGTTTGTCACATCAACAGATGTTTATGACCCACTCTGAAATTTGTGTTATATATAAAGCATGAATTAGTCCACTGCTGCACTTTAGGAGCACCAATTTTTGGTACTCTTTGATCTTCCAAATTGCCCCATCAGGCCTCATAAAACCTGGCTCCTTTAAAATTGCATCAATTTAATTCTTAAATAAATTTGCTATATTACATATTCCCAATGTCTCTGCATTCTCTTCTGAAATTTAACCGTGACAGGCTTCAATTTGAAGTAAAGCCATGGAATTTTTCATTAATAATGGGAAAGTCTAACATGTTCTCTTACTAGAATTAAACACTCAATAATATTTTTAATGAACTAGAATTAAACACTCAATAATATTATAACCAGTGGTTTATTTGAAATTGGTATCCATGACAAGTAGTGGCAGAAGTCCTTTAAATTGTTACTTGAAATATCTTGGATTTGAAGGTTTTGGGTGATCAATACGTTGTTACAATGGGAGTTTTCAAAATAAAGTCTAAATATTTTGAGAGTATTTCTTTGCTATTAACTGTGGAGAAAAATAAAACAAAACAATGAAAAGCTAGAGGATTTATATCCAGAACGAATGATTCTATAAAGGAATCAGAATGTCTAAGATATTTCTGCAAGAAATTCTTCTCTCTCTCTCTCTCTCTCTCTAGCAACAGAGTTGAGAATTTTGAAAACTAATCTCCAAATGAATATGTAGTTAACTAAATTACAATAATATTTGAGCTTTGTTATGGTTGATACATTGTGTCAATTTGAGAAGTTTAGAAGTTGGACTGAGAGGCTCAGCAGGGAGCCAGGGTTCTTACTTTGTAAACATCCTCATTCTGTGCAAAGGAGGGCAGGGAGATTTTGTGAGTGCTACACCCATGGCGGGGGGTGGCCTGTGTTCAATATAAGGGAGGAGGAGAGGCTTTTTTATTCCCTTTTGCTCTGGCTGCTACCTTGAAGTGTTAAGGTGGTACCATGCCACCCTGCCTTGGAGCCAGTTGATTATGGGCTGAAATCTCCAGAAACTGTAAGCTAAATAAACCTTTCCTTGCTTCACTTTGGGTGTCAGGTGTTTTGTCCCAGCAACAAGAGAAAAGTAACCAAGACAGAATTTGGTACCAGGAGTGGGGTTGTTGCTGTGACTATGCCTGACCATGTGGTTCATGAGCTTTTGGGAATGGCTTGTGGGAAGAGTTTGGAAAGGTTCAGAGATGTCACCTGAAAGAGAAGTACAGGAACAGCTTAGGCTGTTCTGCACAGGAGATTCTTGTCAGGGCTCAGGAGACCAGAAGACAGATAGAAACCCTGCCAGTAAAGACCAGGCTCAGGAGGTTTTTTCTGGGGAGAACTGCATTGGGTGCTAGAATCCAGAAGATGTGTGTTATAGCTTGGCAGAAAGTTTGTCTGCATTTTGCTCATGTCCAGAGACTTAGCCTGAGACTAAGGGCAGTAGACTAATTAATCTGGCAGAAGAAATTTCAAGGCAGTCAAATGTTGAGGCTGTGGGATGGCCATTGTTGGGGACTTTTAGCCAGACTTATGTTGTGAATCAAGAGCAAAGAACCCAGCAGGATGATTTAAAACGTTGTGAGTTTGGCCAGAAAGGAAGCTCCAGTAAGGCTGTGGACTGTAAATATAGAGCTGAGACCTCCTGTGCTGAGAAGCAACAAAGAAATAGAGACGATTGCCTGAGGGGTTGCAAAAAGCAGCAGGTCCTCATGCTTTGCAGCTTCCAAACTGCAAAAGTGAAAGACTGCTTTGAGGAGAAAACCTCAGAGCACCATGTTCCAGAATGGCAGCAGAGGCCCCTAGAGGTTCCAGAGTGGTGGCAGCATAGAGAATCTGTTCCTCACAATCAGGTTCAGAGTGCCCAGTGATCCAGGCACTTGACCCCTACAGCCAAGAGAGAGGAAAGCCTGGCTACTGCTCCAGCTAGCAGCAGGCCTTGGCATCACCCACATGGTGCTGGTTTTAGGTGTGTACAGAATGCACAAGTTCTGAGGTTAAGAATGCTTCCACCCTAATTTCAAAAGTCCTAGGAGGCAAGGCAGTGTGCCTCTGAGAGGGCAGCATGTGAAGCTGTGAGGGTGAGCCCAAAGGTGCAGTGGAGAAGTTTGGAAAGCCAGGAATGTGGATCTTTTAAAGAAATCTGCAATGAGGGAGCAAAGCCAGCCCAAGAGAGAAGCCATGGGTCTGGTAATCACCAGAAGTGTCATAGGGATGGAACCACACAAACCCTTTGGAGCTCACAATTTGCCACATCTTGCCTCAAATGGTGCACATGGAACTACAGGATTTAATGTTTACCTTGCTGGATTTTGGGCTTGCTTTTGTCCCAATCCTTTATAACCTCCTGTTTGTAAGTTTTGGAATAAAATTGTTTATCTTGTGCCATTGCATGTTGGAAGTGTTTAACTTTGTTTTCATTTTTACAGGGGTATGCAGCTAAGGTTTGCTTTATGTCTTAGAGGAAACTTGGGACTTGGACTTTTCAGTGATGCTGAAACTGTTAGGACTTTGACAAGTCTTGCAGACGGACTAAATGCCTTTTGCATAAAGGAATGTATGTGAGTCTTTGGGGGGCCAAGGACAGAATGTTATGTTTTTAGTGTAATACAGTGTTGATAGACTTAACGCTGGTTCTTAAGGATTGTTAAGCTGTGTTATAATGTTCAAGTTGGAAAATGTTAAGAATAAGCCGGCCTTTGTTTCTGGAGGCTGATTTAAAGAAATATGCCTGGTTGCTAAATTGACAAAGGGTAGATTGTTATGGCTGATACACTGTGTCAACTTGAGAAGTTTAGAAGTTCAGCTGAGAGACTCAGCAGGGACCCAGGGTTCTTACTTTGTAAATATCCTCATCTTGTGCAAAGGAGGGCAAGGACATTCTGTGAGTGCTACACACACCC
Organism: Cuniculus paca; assembly: GCA_004365215.1. Classification (NCBI taxonomy): domain Eukaryota; kingdom Metazoa; phylum Chordata; class Mammalia; order Rodentia; family Cuniculidae; genus Cuniculus; species Cuniculus paca. Next base: position 5,693 of record RJWT010036363.1, on the reverse strand, counting down.
TAGGGGGGCGGTGGCCTGTATACAATATAAGGGAGGATAAGAGGCTTGTTTTCCCCTTTTGCTCTGGCTGCTGCCTTGAAGTGTTGCCCCTGTGCCATGCCACCCTGCCTTACAGCCAGCTGATTATGGACTGAAATCTCCAGAAACTGTAAACTAAATAAACCTTTCTTTGCTTCACTTTGGGTGTCAGGTGTTTTGTTCCAGCAAAGAGAGAAAAGTAACCAAGACAAGCTTTTTCCTCTTATGGTCTTTTTCTAACAGTTATACATCGACGATGAAGGGATGAGGCCTAGAAAGTTGAGATTGAGTTATGTGAGGAAAATTCAGTGAAGTCTTAAATTCACACAAGACTGCTTGCCTGGCTTTTTTGCCCAGCAGCTGTGGTGGTGTTCTGGCCGCTCAGCCTGCATGGTGAAGTTGATGCACCACAGGATGCAGACGTCCATACTGGGCTCAGAAGAGGCAGGCGAGCAGTTGTCAGTGATGGCCAGGACAGCCTGCAGCAGCCCAGGTAGTGCCTTGGCATCCTGCTCTGCAGTGCAGAACTGTGCCGGGGCCTGCAGTCTCTCGGGCTTCTTGTGCTTTCTGCCCTCCTTCTCCAGTCACTGGGCTTCCCAGGCTGTGTGCTCTCCATCAGGCTCTGCTGCGCTTGGCGTGTGTTCAGGCGGGGCATCAGATGTCTTTAGAGCAAAAGCAGAATGCAAAGGAGGTACGCTATTTATCAGCACTGGGCTCTCACCAAGTTTGGTAGAGCTAAAGCAACATCCCATCGGCTGCCCTCTTCTGTTCCCCTCCCAGTGGCCTGCATGTGTTGCCTACCAAGCCCCACAAACTACGACTAAAGAGCTCCCAAGAATTCCTGTCTGTAACTGGAGTGGAATTGTTTGGGAAAGTGGATGCCCCAAGGAGTTTCTCACAGGCACCAAGGCACTGCGTAAAGATTGGTGGCAGCCCAAGGTCCATCTGCACTAGGTTTAAGGGAGCGTTAAGCCTCCCACCACCTGTCAGGGTCCCAAGGCACCTCTTTTTGACGACTCTCGTCTCCCTTTCTTACCCTAACAGTCATACAAAATAACGGAAACTCAACTTTTACATAGCTCATGGATCTTCCTACTTAAAATTACATGCCTAGATGAAGTAAATGTGGCACACCTTGAGAACTGTTGAATTAGGATGATGGTATACAGCATGGGATTTGGTGTACTCATGTAAATTTAAAATTTTCAGAATAAAATTTCAAAATTTGGTGGCCAGAGAAACGAAACAAAACAAAGACTGTTTGCCAGTGGGGAAGAGAAAAGAATGTCTTTCAATTCTGTGCTAGCAGCTCAGTCTTCCCTTGAACAAAGAATCTGCAGCAACCTCACCGCAGTAGCTGTTCTAATGGAAATTATTGGTCTCTACCATTTCCTGTTACAAACTCATCTTGTCTTACCATCATTCTCAAGTAGATAATGGGAATTCTGAATGAAGTTGCTTTATAAGGGAGTGAAAAACATTGCTAAAATATGTTTAAGAGAATCCTAGAGAATATATGTGATCTGTGATAAAATTAGTGGGGCAGAATGAAAAGTTTATGGTACTAGATTTTGTTACTTTATTGCTATGGGTACAATAAGCATAGAGTGATTGATTACAATATGAACTATATTATCTGGGTATAGCATTGAAAGTAATATTGAGACATTCTTGCGATTGCTTGATAAACATACAGTTATCAAGGAGACTATTTTCATGCCATGAGAAGGTCAAGTCACATGGGTAGACCTTATACAGTTTCTCAGTTTAATGATTCATTTATCCCACCACAAATATCAGATACAAAACTGAAAATGCCATCTTCCCTCTGACTACTCCACCATTTATTACCCTACCAAGTAACTGCTCAATATCGGAATCATTAAAAATAAAACCTCTAGGATATGTGGTGGAGAAGAGGAGGTGTATTTTTAGCAAATGGCTGTCTGGGTTTGGGGATAGGAATAGGAAGCATTGAATTGTAGCATCTTTTCAATTTGGCGTTGGTAAAACTTCTCTCCATAGAAGTTTAGCTAATTCCATGCCACCAATGTGGTGTCCCTGTGATGCAGTTGGGAAACGCGGCATGAGAAATCCTTTCTTTATGAAGGGAAGGTGCAGTACACCTGGAAAATGAGTGTGACACACCACCATAAAGAGCATTCTTAGTTTCAGACTCAGAGAATCCCTTTGCATAAAAACAGCTGTTTTCCTGCCATTGCATATTGGAGAAGTTTATCACACAAAAATAATCAGTAGACTAGGCCTTAAGGTATCATTAATGCTTTAGTTAATGTCATATGTCTTACACAAAGTATAATTTGCTCTCCAAAAAGTAAAAAGCTTTGTATTTTTATTTATTTCTCTTCTTCTAATGATACTATACATGCAGAATGTAACCTTTAGTCATTCCTGGAACATAAGCTCACACTACCTCATTAAAACAGCTCGATTTCAGACTTTAAATCAGTTCATCTCCCCATGGAAATCTTTTGATTTTCTCTAAGTTTCAGGAATGTGACTACAACAGTTCCCCATTTTATACAGGAGATATGTCCCAACACACCCCCGGTCAATGAATGCTTGAATCCACCGGTAATACTAAATACTGTATGTACAATATTTTCTAAGCATGCATACTATGTAGTTTAACATAAGTTAGAGACAGTAAGGGTTTAACAGCTAATAATAAAATGGCACATTATAACAATATTGTAAGAAAGGTTATATGAATGTGGTGTCTCTTTCTCTCTGCCTGTTTCACAGAACACCTTATTTTATTGTACTCTTCTTGTTGCTGACCATAGGTAACAAACTATGAAATCATAGATGAGGAAGGACTACCATACTAATAATCTCACTCAAAATGCCAACCATTTCTGAGTGATAATGATGATGAGTTCTCTAAAACTTGGAAAGAATGAAAAAGAAGACACATTCCCTGTATCTCACAGTATAATGAAGTAGATATATAAGATCCAAAGACACCTGCATGTATTGTATGCAAAGCTTGTATTTAAAGGGTGTGCAAAATAAGAAACTCCATTGGTTCTTTTCTTTCAATGATCCCTTAAAAATAAAACATTTTTTCCTCATATAGTATCAAATCAGAATTATTTTTCTCAGATCTATGCCCACACTGATTTTTCTAAGTTCTTTGTAACCTAATGTACTTTACTAAAATTTGGGTAATGACCTAATGTCCTACCATAAAATACACATATACAATTCATAACATATCCAAAACACATCAGTCAAAACACAGCACATGAAGAAAAGAACATAAAAATGACATCATGTTATATAAGTTGTCAAAACATAAAATGTTAGTATATTTGTTCTAAGAGTGTGTAAACTTCTCAAGTGTTCCTTAAAATGAAGTGCATATAAAGCAAAATAATAAATTTCTAGTATCTCAGGGATATTATTATTAACTCATTAGACTTTGCCTTGGTCTACCATACACTTTAAAAAAGGGCTTTCTAGTAATAGAGGCACTATGGAAATCAGTATAGAGATTTCTCATAAAACTAAAACTGGAAATTCTATTTGACCCAATAGTCTCCTTCAAGGAATCTGCCTGAATGGGCTAAAGATATCAAATTAAACTGACCCTTAAAATTCATAATAGTTAGATCTTGGAAGCAGCCTATATGTCCATCAAGAAATGAATGGATACAGAAAATTTGACACTTGTACCCAATGGAGCAGTGCTTTACCTTAGAGAAGTATAAGCTTGAATTATTTGAAGGAAAGGGGTTGTACCTTGAGACTTCACTAATAAGTGAAATAAATCAGACAATCAATTTTAAATTTCCCAAGCTTTCTTTTATGTGATAAACCCAAAATGTAAATAAAAAGCAAAATAAAAAATAATAGGAAAGTTGGAGATAGGCCTTTGCAAAAGGGAAGGGAGGCAGGTTAGGATGGGAAGGAGATCAAAAAAGAATCAAGATGTGTAATGTATGTGTGCCAACTGCCCACAAGGGATGTGGTCATTAGGTGCTGCAAACATGTATCAATAATAAAATAAGAATGGCTTTGCTTAGAATTGATCCATGTTCTTGCTTCATTTTCATCTTATCTTCTGAGCCTACAATTCCATGTCATAGTTTCATTAAACTTTTCTCCCAATTTACACCTGTAGTCAAATAACCCTGCTGGAACCAAGAAAAATATTTAATGACTTACAAGGGGGCTATTGCATTGATATGAACAGGATTATTGGGAGCTGCAGTCTAGGCATCGTAACCGTACATGTAAACAATAAAGTAAGTGGTGTATCTGTTTCTCAAGTATGGCTATGTGCATCATTCAAAGAAAAGTAAAGGCAACAGAGACATGATCAGCGATCCTAGGCGGTCAGTTGTGGAAGACACAGAACACAAAATACAGTTTTTTCCAAGAGAATTCTAGGGTAGCTTAAAGTGAAGCATATACTGAAGACATCAGTAACACGGTCTTCTCAAAAGAGTCTACTTCTTTCCTATCTGCTTTTCTACCTCAAAAAAAAAAAAAAAAAAAGCCTTGCTCAAATGCTCAAGGGACCTGCCTGTGAAAGCTACATGCTAAAGCAGGGGGTAGACTTTCATAATCAATTCTTTCCCCTAAAAAGTATGGCTCTTTCATAGAAACAGAAAGTATCTGTTTTATTACTTTCTTAAAAAGTATAACTTAGGATAAAACAAACAGTTTATATGAAATACCCTAAAGCATTTTATGGTATTTTATTATTAATACAATAAATAGCATTCCCGGTGTTCAAAACAAGAGCGCTGTGTACACAGGGATCAGGTAACAGGTTTGAGGAGATAGAAGTTGTTCTCAAATTGCTTTCAGATCAAAATTTATGATCATTGGTCTCTGTTACAATGCCTCATTATTGCTTGGTAGTTTGTAAATTTAAGTAGGACCCAACGTATTCCAAATTTACATGTCTATATTGTAACAATTGAATTGATGTTAAAACAATAACAAGCTTACACCTACTTTCAAATATCATTTTAAGAATCAAGTCCTGCTCTTTGCATCTGTGCTGGAAGCTCAAGGGCAGCTGTGTTCAGACATACACTAGTATTCATGAGTGGAAAAGCATATCGAAGGGTTAGTAGATAATATGTGAAATATTTAAAAGCATTAACCTTAAATTTGGTACTTTTATGGTAAGTTTTAAACAGTTTGTGATTCTCTGAATACTCTAAGATTTCTCTGGCTCATTTGAGAATTACAAAAAGGTTTTTAAAAGGAATCATAACAATATTCATATATAAGAAAGTATGATGCAAACCAGCAACGCTGTCAGGACTTTCCCACTGTTCATCCTTCTCAATCCAAATATAATCATCTGGATTTCTATGAAAAGAAAAGGAAAACCTGAGCACTCCTACTCTTACTAAACTGAGAATTTGGATAGCGAGAGGAAATGGTCAGAGCCAGACGACACACAGGACCATCACTTCTGCCCTGAGAATGACCACATATGACTTCTGGCTTTATTCACCCCTTTGGTCCCTGCATTAATCGTATTCATCACAGACCCCTCAGATTTTCAGCCAAGACACTAGTGAAGGAAGCTTCTTCATAGAAGATACAATCCAATGTTCTTTTGCCCATTTATCCAAAATGCCAAGTTCCCACTCACATTCTCTCCTATGCTTGCTAATAAACACTCACAA
>RJWT010036362.1:0-13275 GCA_004365215.1 Cuniculus paca | reverse complement strand
GTCCAGCAACAAGACTTGGTATTGAACCACTCTGGCATTTGAAAACCATCTGTCTGGAGGTCTTTAATTTGTCCAAAAGTCAATTTAGTTGCAGCAACAGCCCTTAGACAATTAGGCCATTTGGCTGCCGTTATGTCCAGTCTCTTGGAGAGATAGGCAACAGGCCATTTCCATAGGCCTAAGTATTATGTGTGAGGATTCCCTTTGCGATTTTCTGACTTTCTGCTACATGAAGCTGAAAGGGCTTGTCTAAGTCAGGGAGCGCCAGAGTGGGTGCAGAGGTAAGAGCTTGTGTAAGCTTTTTAAATGCCTGTTTTTTTTGGTCAGTCCAGGACAAACCTTCCATGGGATTTCCTCCCATGCAGGGGTACAAGGGCTGGGCTATCTCTGCAAACCCTAGTATCCAGAGGCAGCAATAGCATAACGTGCCCAAAAATTTGTGGACCTGACGTTTAGTCTCGGGCCTGGGAATCTTAAGAATGGCTTCTATTTTCTGGTGGACAAGGCCCTTTTTCCTTCTGCCAGTGAGTAGCCCAAATAAATGACTTGGGGCAAACACAACTGAGCCTTTTTGGCAGAGACTTGATATCCTAGTTTGGCCAGTTTCTTTAGTAAATCCTCTGTGGCCTGTTTGCAATTTTTTTTTTTTCTAATGTCTGGGGCTGACTGAGACATGAATGTTAAATTTAAGGCACATTTATTTTCTGGTGCCTCCTGATCTATAGGGGTGTAAGTCCTGTAAGCCTCAAAAAGGCATTCTAAGAAGGCTGATGGAGACTCCTCAGGGCCCTGGCTAATTTCACTCACCTTAGACAAATTGGTTGGTTTTCTTGACGCAGCCCTCAAGGCTCCTAGCAGAGTCTGGCAATACCGTTCAAGAGTCTCCTTACCTGCACCAGTGTTAGGGCTCCATAATGGGCAGGTCAGCAGGAAGGAGTGATTTAGATGCTCAGGGTTGGAGGATGGCAGACTGTCCAGACCAGGGACAGAGATCAGACCATGGGGATTCTGAGAGAAAAAGAGACTGCTCTGAGTATGAGGGGGGCTCAAAGGGGAAGGAGAAAGGGGAGGGAGTAGAGGACGGGAAAGGGTTCCACCTGGGGGAAGGACGGGTGACGACAGTGGCAGCAGCGGCGGGTGGCAGCAGCGCAGCTTTTGGTTTTGTTTTGTCAAGTGGCCCTGTGGGTGGCAACAACAAGAGTTCTGCAGGGCAGAGATCTGCATTTTTGTCTGCCCACAAGGGTGGGTCCTCTGGGAGATCAGCCTACACCTAGATATAGAGTATCTGGTCAGGATGACCTGGCCATCCAAAGATGACTCCTCAGACTTGATAAACAAGAGACAAATTAAAAGAGCCTTTGTGGCAGCTATTCCAGTTTACAGAGGGTTTGGAGTTTCCCTCGTTTGACATATGGTCCATAGGAGGCAGCTTGTTTCCTGAAATCCTGAAAATGGTTCAAACACATTGCAAGGGTGACATGGAAGCAGAAGCAGATTGACCCATAATGAGGCAAGTTAACAGGCAGACACAGAGACAAAACTGAAACTAATAACCAGAGACCTCCTGGTGTTGTCACATCCCAGGGTTGAGTCTTGGGGATTAGTTGTGTCCAACTCCTCCAAAGACTCCCAAGAGGTGCCCCACACCAGAAACAAAACAGATTTTACCAGTAAGAAACCAGATGGCTCATTTTTCAATAGTCTGGGAAATTTATATCTGGGGTCCAATCCTCTCATTGAGGCAGAGGAATGTCTTCTCCAGGAGTCCACTGGTGAGGGACCCCAGAAGTCCCTTGGTTCCTTCTTGGCCCAGTAATTTGGGATCCCGGATGAGCCCCCAGATGAACTGGGTTCAACATAAAACCAAGGAGACAGAGATGGTGCCAGTTAAAATTTAAGACAGCTGGTAACCAAACAGCATGACCCATGCAGGAAACCACTGTGTTGTGCTGAGTGAAGGGAGTGCTAGGTATTTATGTACACAACTATACCCCTGGTGACAATGGTTACAATTAAACACGCATCTATGAAGTTTTGGTTGCCATACCCATTGACAATGGTTGTAATTACACATACATCTATAACATTCTGGTTGGCATGCCTCCTGGGGCATGGTGCACCAGGTGAGAATACAGTGCACGGTGAGAATATGGAACTAAGTTACATTCTTGAGGGGGGGTTAGCCTCTCAAGCCAGGGAGTGGGGAAGTACAGATAGGGTTCAGTAATTTTTCTATTATGTCAGCCTACAGCAGGAATGTGGTGTGGAGACTAGATAAAAATATGTTGAAATATATGAATAGTAAAACAAAACTAAAGAATTACATGGCATTTACACTTTTCCATTGACCATATTAATATATACTATCATATATGTATGAAACTTAGATTTCACTTCAAAATGAATTGTAATAATATTTTCTAAGTTCAGATGCATATTTGGGTAATTTTCACCCCAAATAAAAGTATTCACTGAGATTAACATCTCATAACTTATAGAAAAGTTATATATTTATTGAGCTAGAAAAATTACATATAAGTGTAAGGAGAAAAATAGTAACTTTTTATTTGAGAGAGGATGGAGAATATTACATAATTCTTATCAATTCATAGCATATAGATCCTAAACTAGATATAAAAACTGTGCTGTTGATGAACTAAGTTTTTAGTTATTATTGTTTTTAATTTGTGTCAGCCTGAGCAGCTAAGAAATTGTAACCATGGTTTAGATGGTTTTAATAATACAGATCTTTTCTAGAAGGTTATAAAATACAACTTCCTTAAACCCTTGTCATAAACATATGATAAATACAAGCTTTAAATACTGATTTTCTTATGTCATGTATCTACTCTATTTGTTTAGATTTAAATTCAACGTCTATTAAGGAATACTAGAGATCTTACTTACTTTTACTCATTGGATACAATTTTCTGTCTTGAAAGTTCTATTTCTAATGAACAGGTTTCTGTTCTGTTTATCTTCAGGTTATATTTTCCATTTGAATCACTGGCTCCTTGTTGGTCTCTACGTTTTGGGAAAAGAAAAAGAGTGGCTTTGTGGGTTATAAAGGGGCAAATGCTGCATTTCTCCTACAACATTAAGCACAGAATTTAACAAAGGAATTACGTTAAATATATCCCCCAAAATGCAGTTTTTTTTTCATATCATAATCATACAAATTTCCCAGACTTGTATTTTATTAACATTAGCTTGATTTTCAGCATTGATCTTCTCCAAATCTACCAATTTTCAGGTTTCTTGATTCTAACTGATCTTGGTTTACAAGACAATAAAAAATGGTCAGGTCTCATGTTTTCTCTATGTTTTTAGAACATTTATTTTTTTAGCTCTAAAATTCTAGGAAATATAATTTGAGACAAAAATAAGTGATTTTATTATGTTATAGAGCAAGATTCCAAAACCAAGAATGAAGAAAAATAGAGATGAAGTAAAAGAAAGATGCATTGATTTGACAGTCTATCCCACTACTTTCATCTAATCTTAGCCTTAACCCTAACCCTAACTGCTTTATTTTTCAACAAAAACCTTTCAGAAATAAATGGCTAAGATCATCCTATACATAATTCAAATTATTCCTCTTTTTACATATGTAATTCATTTTACTTTCATTATTTCAATTATGAGACTATATTTTAAATTTATATTTAGCCTATCACTTGGTTTTTAATGATTGAATTATGAAAAAGGTGCCATCTATTTCTGGAAAGAGTATTTTAATCCTAAATCATAAAATTAAACTATGCAGCATGGCTCTGAGGGTCACTTGTTCCAACCTTGACTTGCCTATCATTAGCATCACTTTCTTGGTTCTATTCTTCCCTTTTCTACAGCCTTATAATAGTTTAACTTCTATTCTGCTTCCAGTGATAACAGAGTTATAAAAATTTGTAGGTGTCTTTAAACCTACTATATTTTCAAGTTAAAATACCTACTGTAAAACAAATTGTTAATTTGGTAATATCAATTGCCCCTTTTATAAATGTTCCTGGTTCCATTGTTGTAATCTTTATTTGACTTAACAGGACTCTCATCACTACTATTTTGTATTATTTCTACTTTCACATGAGTATTATAACAGTTTATGTTGTATAAGTTGGTTAATTTTATTGTTGTTATGGTTTAAATTCAAAACGTTTCTGCCAAATCTCATCTGTTCAATGATGAGGATTTTGGAAGGTGATTGGATTATGTTGGTGCCATAATGATCATTGGATTAATCCAGTGATGAGTTCTTGTGCTGTCAGGATGTGGGTCCTGGTTGGAAGTCTGTGCCCTGGAGGGTCGGACATGGAAGGTTATATTTAAATCCCTGATGTACCCTTGGCTGTCTGCTTCCTAGCTATCAAGCGGAGAACAGCTTTCCTCTATGATGCTTTTCCACCATACCATTGCTTCCAGTCAGCCACAGGCTAAACCTGCTGCAGTCACAAACCATAATATACTTCTGCTTCTTTATGTTTTGAGTGTTGGCTTTTTTGTCCTACTGACTGGAAATTGTCCAGTAGAACTGGGGTGATGATGCTGTAATTTGAAAGAGGCTGAATGGCTTAATACTTGTTTTAGATACAGAGTTGATAGGACTACATAATAAAGTAGGTAATTTCAAAATAATAAAGAATAAAACTACTAGCTGTTATGGAGAATGAAAGTTTGAATAGTTTACATTATTTAATGTAATTTATATGTACACAAGTATGTGCATGTGCATATAGATAATAATTTATTATAGTAGTCTAAATCTTACCTTTTTTTTTTTAACCACGGATCAAACTCACAACCTCATGCTTACCAGGCAAGCACTTGAGCTACTGAGCTAAATTCCCAGCTCCTAAATCTTATTTCTAATATCCAGTTTAAATGAATACAGTCTTGAATTCTTGCATCCATTAATAATGTCCTACCATATCAAAACTATTTATTAACATTTTGAAATGTATTAATGTCTGGATATTCTTATAGATGTTTCTTAGAATGACATTTTCTAATTTGATGAGAAAATTATATTAAGATAATGTGGTGGATAATATTAAATCAAAAAGTTGACACTGATAAGTGAAGTATATGATTTGCGATTCTAAATAGTTACATTTATAAATAACTCAATTGTACTGAAATTGCTGAAGTCCATATATATTTTTACTCCTTTTTAAAATTTTGGTTCCTCATATATTTTCTTTATATTATTAATGTTTATTATTTCCTATAAGGAAAATACTAACTTTATGCATTTATATTTGTAGAAATCCTTGTATTTTTTGCTTTTTCTCTTTAATATATGTTCTTTTATCTGGTCATTGTTTATTGGATTTTCAATAATGTCTAGAGAAATTGTTAAATGGTAACAATAGCAACAGTAAACTTTGTTGCCTGTGCTTTATACTATATTTTAGTACTTAAAGAGAATATTTCAAATATTTGTTTTATTTTGTAGTCTTAGACCTCCCCACCTTATGACTGCTCTTATGTCAGTTTTGTGTAAGCAACAAGGCTCTCCCAAACTCCCTACCCTTGCAAAGGATATTAATTAAGTAAATTTTACCTCATTCAAATTCAAGCATTGAAACTTTTCCAAAGATTATTAACTTTCCAAAATAGTATGCAGTATTTCTTTGTAGCATTGTCCAACTCTTACTTGGCCAAAGTTTCTAAAGCATTTCACACCACAGATTCTGTATGTGATCTGCCAGAACCACAGAGCAATTTATCTAGAAGAGCAAACTATTTCAGGCCACACAGATCTTTCAGATAACTGGCTGGGAGTGAAGGAAAAAATAAAGATGGAAAAGGAGAGGCTATAAACTACCCAAGTGTGATAATCTAAGTGATGGAGAGCAGTATGTTTACAGACTCACTGAGATATATTTTGAGATGTGTTGACAAAACACAGTTTGGCTGAGGGGGATGAAGGAATAACTGGAGCAAAGGAATTATTTATGAGATCCAGGAAAGCTGGTGGCTATTCATTTACAAAACCCAGAAACCTGAAGCACATAATGTAGAATCCCAGATGTAATAATATTGAGGCTTCTTACTAGTATAAAGAATCCCTGGTGATTAAGTCACAGAAGTAAATTCCAACTTTTTAAAAATCATGTGGAGTTGTTGAAATTATCAACTACTATCAAGATACACATGATTCTAATAGGAGAGGCTCTTTCTATGATTGGAGGGGCCAAATAGAGAAGGGATAGAATTGGTTTTATGGTTAACTGCATCACTATTTTAGAATATTGTTAGTAATAAATGGATAAAGGATATTTCTATAGAAATCATAAGGAAATTTCAAAAAGGGTTTGAAGAAATCCTTATATTATTAATTTCACAGATTTGTGAGTTTCCTTATTTTAACAGATACATGATGTGTTCCTGTTTTTCTTTGCTCTATATTAAAAGAGATTCTTTCCTTATTCAAAGAAGATATTTAAGAACACAAGAGTAGCATGTCCAGATGACAGAGCACTAATCACTTTTACAGGATCACAAATGTACAAATTTGAGAAAATACCTTGAAAATTTCCTTGTGTTTGAAAGAGATGGAAAGAGAGAAAAACAAGTCAAGGGTGATACAAATTTAATTGAGAAAGGATGTCAAATACAAAACAGAACAAAAATAATAAAAGAACTTTTAAATTGCTATGACTGCACAGTTAATGTGCTCATTCTGCATTTACTTCTACCTCCCACAATTGGACAGCGGTCAATGTAGGATTTAGGAGAGTTTAAGTGTGAACAATTTGAGGGCACATCCTTAGGTTAATACAAAAACAAAAAGAAAAATTATAGCAAAAGTTTGCATATGGCAAGGGAGATTTAGTTAGGTGAAGAAAATAAAGCACAATAAATAATATACATTACAAAGATATTATAAAACATACAAAATTATAAGAAAGTAGTTGTATAGCTGAGAATCTATGGAATACTTTTTTACATTTTTCTTGCTTATTTTTCATTATCCTCCAGTTAACAGTAATTTATGAAATTACTTCTGTAGAGAAAGTAGAAAACATTTCATGTCTTCTATTTGGTTGATCAAACTTTGTTTTTTATATTGATAATAAATTTTATTTATCTTCAGAATTTAGTGTCCTAATGACATAAACTCTGGTCATGACAGAGTAGCAGATTTACTGTGCCATCTTACACGACTGAAAAACAGCACAAAAGTGAAACAAAAGGTTTGGAGCCTGGTAAATTGGCAGTAAAAATAGTCTCTAAGAAAAAGAAAGGTAATGGGATTAGCTCTAGAGTATTCCAGAATACAACCTAGAACAACTGTTCCAGCAAAGGAAGTCTTCTTTGCAAGAAGTGTATTAAAGGGAATAATTCTATGCAAAGAACTATGATCGAGTGTTTTGCTAGACACCTCAGCCAAAGCAAATAAACAAAATGCTCATAACTTAGTAGAGCTTGGCTTAGCCATAGTGGAACAATCTATCAATGTAATGCAAATCATTTGAAGTATACCGGCATACATTTATCTTAGTAGAGGAGTTAATTTGCACCTCATCTAAGTGTTATATTTGTCTCTAAGACTTTAAACATAACAAAGGTTATGAATATACCCTGAGAAAACCAAATTGTTTTCTAGTAACTTCATCTATCACAGAAAAATGCTAAAATTATAGGACACTACTTTGTCCCACTATTCTCAGCATCTGTGTAAAATTAAAAATGTTTGCTGTTCAATTTCAAGCATAGTGACAAATTAGAAAAATAATTCTAGATCCAGAGATAAAGCAGAGACAATAAAATTAATACACCAGGCAATTATAGCAACAATTAAAAAGATGTCAGTGTTAAAGAAAGTGGAGAAAACATGAGCATGACAGAGAAACAGCTGAAAATACACAAAATGGCAGATCAAACTCAGATTAAAGTGTAAGAATATTAAAAATAAATAAAATGATATTAATATAAATTTAGATTTGCATATAAATAGAAACTACCCAAAGTAAAACAAAGGAAACAGGGCAGAAAAAAACTGAACTGTGTTTAATTAATGAGCTGTAAGCCAATATTAAGAAACAATATTTATAGATTTAGAGTTTCAGAAAGTGAAGTTCAGGTGGGCACAGACTGAGAAAAACTGTAACAAATGATTGTCAATAATTTTCAAAATTTGATACAAATTCTAAATTTATAGTACCAAAAATTTCAATGAGTGCAAAATGCAAAAAAATTACACTAATATTATATTAAAAGTATTAATACCAACAATAAAAAAATTCAAAGTAACTACAGAAGAGATATTGTCTAGCAGGAAGAGAAATATACAGAAGAACAAAGGATGATGGAATCCTTTTGGAAAATTAGATGATTCATAAAGTTGTGAAGCCACACCCTTTTGCTTGGTGGGAGGGGGAGGCAATAATCTAGAATTTTGTATGCCGTGAATTCTTTTTACAGCGTATAAAACCTGAAAAAAACAGTATGTGAGATCAGTATTCTAAAAAATATTAGAGAAATTCCTTCAAGTAGAGAAAAAATGATACTGGAGTTTAAAGAGAAACTTATTTTAATAAAGCATAGTCAATTTGATAACATATATAGAAGTAAAATGTATGACAATGATATTGCAAATACATTATATTTGTATGAGCAAGTTAGGGGGAGCAAAGGTATACTTAGGGGGAGCAAAGGTATACTTCTGTATATTCTATGTAAAGATACAATGTTGTCTAAACAATGGGTATAATCTTTAAAACTTGTATTATGTCTTAGAGTTTTGTCACTGTAACAAATACCTGAGAAAAACAATTTAAAGGAAGAAAAGTTTATTTTGGTTCAAGATTTCAGAATTTTCAAGCCATAGTAATTTGAATCTGTCTTTTTGGGGGTCCAGTTGAGGCATAACATCATGGCAAGGAGCAGAAGGCATGTGGTAGACAAAGTGATTCACCTCACTGAGGATAAAAAGGGGCGAAAGGGGAAGGGGAAGAAAGATAAGGTCCATAGACAAGATATCCTTCAAACATATACTCCTATGATCTACTTTCTTCAATTAGGCCCCCAACTCTTAATAGTCTATCCAGGTGTACATCTAGATCACTGCAAATATCAATGCTGGAGACATGTCAAATAATTAAAATAATTATGTATGACTGATAAGGACACAAACAATATCTTTGGAAAACATACTTATCATTTGACTCAGTAATTCCACACGTAGCTATTTACTTAAAGAATTTAAAACATTTGTTTACTTCAAAACTTGTGTGTGTGTGTATAATTATGAAAACATGAACAGATGTTTTTCTTTATATATTCATTCAAAAATGTAAATTAAAATTTCATGGTGATATCACTACACATCCATCAAGATTCCTAAATTTAAAATAAGTAGAGACATTAATCCTAAATTTAATAATTCTAGACAACCTAAATCCTCATACTCTGTTGGTGAGAATGTAAAACCTTTGAATAACTGCTGGTCAGTATCTCGTAAAACTGAGTGCATGCACACTCTATAATCTAGAAACTACATTCTATGGATATACAAAAAGGAAGTGCCAAAAATTTATTTTTAGTAAATGATATTACTTGCAATAATAAAAAAGTTATCAATAGTAGGATGGAAATATTATATATTCATATATAGACTATTATAACAAATAGAATAAAAGAGCCAGTACAGATAGCAGGAATTTTAATCTTGTACATATAAGGTAGAATGAAAGAAGCCAAACACAAAACTGTAGCTTATGAGACATTTTTATAAATGACAAAAATAAATTAAACTAATATTTACTGTCAGAAATCTAGACAATGGTTTTCCTTGTAGATGGTAGTGAGAAACATTTCTTGAATGATAGTAATGCTCAGTTTCTTGATGTATGGGATGACTACATAGTGTGTTCAACAGTGTGTCCTTTTCTATCTTGTGTTCTTTTATTAGTTAAATTACAATGTAGTGTATTGCACAGAAGAAAATGCAATTTGAATTTCAAACAGAACATTTAGACCATAGGTATTTATTTAGAGATTGATTAGTTGAGTTATAGTTGATCTCTTTCCTTATTCCTTGGTTTGTCAGCTCAGATTATCTTCTAATGTAATTCTGTTCATTCTCAAAACTCTTGCTTTGATTAGTGGTTCGACATTTACAAGCAGATATTTAAGGAAGGGAATCCATCATAAAGCTCTTAGGTAATATCAGAACTGTTCAACTCTCTGGGACCAAATTTATTCTTTATTAATGTGCTCTCCCAGGTACAGTATAGAAAGGTAGTTACATAATAAACCAATGAAAAATTTACCTGATTTCATGTGAATATGAAATAGTGGACTAAGACACTCAGCTACTTACAGGTCTAACAATTATTTTTCATCATTGCATTTTAAATTTATTTAATCATTGAAGAAAATGTTATCCTGTTTAATAAAAATTTTTACAAGTCAAGAGAAGCAGGATAAAACTATTCTATGACCTACATGGAAAACTCCACTGATTCTTTAGTTCACACTGGATTTGCAGTGATATACTCATTTCAGTATCATCCTTTATTACTCTCTGAAGTTTTCCTAGAAATTGATTGATCCTAAGCATCTAATAAATTTAATAAATAAAAAATATTGAGAGAAATACTGCTACGGTAAGGAAGTTTCCTATCTATATACCCATTAACTTGAGTTATGGGGCAATGGACTTTAGTTGGGTTCAAAGGCAAATCAATGTCGGGCAGAACAGGGTAATAAAATTGTGCCCAATAAAGTTCTTGAATATCAGCCAAACCATGGAATATCTGGCAAAATTCCTAAATTTTTTTTCAGACTGCAACTTTAGAATTTCTCAAAATGCTCATAAACACATTTAGTGTGCATGTTGCCAGTAAACTGGAAAGCTATAATAGTGTTTCATGATTCTGATATTCAGAATGCCGTCTCTATATGCTCCAGTAATTCAAAATATGTAAATCAGAAACAAATTGAATTTCTCAGTGCACTAAATAATGCACATCAAGAGAATGCCGTGTTTACTTACATTAATACAGTTTTATTTTAGAACAGAAAGTATCAGGGTCTATAATAGAAAAGTGGTGAACTGGGGAATAGAATCACTACTCTGGTACTAAAAGATATCTGAATATTTTTGCCTGACAGAAAGACTATCAACTAGCTCTGATTTGTATGTTTAAAGAAATTTGAATGGGATTTAGGGGTTACCTAAAGTAATCAGTAGTCTGAAATGGAAAGAGGTGATAAGTGGAAAGTGAATGTGTGAATTGACATTGTTAATCTAAAGAAAGTTAAAGTGAGATAAATCTTAGGCACATGTGGGTTAGACATTTAACATTTAAATCCTAAAATCATAGTTATATGACTATGAAGGATGCACATGAATGGGAATTCTCAAACAGCATATAAAGATACTATAACAAAAACTTTAATTTTATGGAGAACTAGGGCAGATATTCTTTAAATATTTGATTTTCTCTCAACTTTTTCATAAGTTATTGGAAGTTGACTTCACAAATGTATTGATTTTTCACTATACAAATTTAGGGACTCATGTTTCTTTTCTATAAGTGAAAAGCGTGGGAAAAGCTATTGTCTAAGAAATACTTTTTTAATGAAAGAGGAAAGATAAACTTTCTGAAAAACAGCTGCAGTTGTTATTATAATAACTCTTTTATATTCTGGAATGTATATACATGTCAAGCAACACAACTTGCACCCTGTAAGTATGAAGCACCTACAAAACATACTTTAATCAGTATGCGATATATGTTACACCATTGCAATTACTCTGAAAAATATTACATATTGGTATAAAATAGTTTTTCAGTTCATTTTAGTGTAAAATACATTATTTCAGTTCTCACAACTTTCTAGTTTCACTTAAAGAAAATGTATTATTTTTGTTTGAAGAGTGATTTTTGAATTAATAACAAATTTTCAGGCAACCCACTTGGGACCCCTTCTGTCTCTCTCTCAGACAGAAGCTTTCTCTCTCTCAATAAATATATCTTGCTCGTAAAAAAAATTCAGATTAGAAAATATTTAATCAGTCATTGAACTCAGGATTACAATTTACTTCACGTTGAAAGTGAACTGAGATTTAATATCATTAAGAGATTGAAAAAGGGGGTCTATGTCTACCATCACAGGAACATACTGAGAAAATGGTTTCGGGGGTCACCAGTATTGATGTGATTGGTCACAGTTCAAATTCTAGTGAATAGAAACACTAAAAGAAACTAAAGAGACAAATACTAATATGTTAACCTTTAATAATTGCTCAATGAGTATTCTACAGTTATATCTAACAAGGAAAAGGAGAGATGGATTGAAAGTAGCCTAGGACTCTAGCAATTCTCTCTTGTATCATAGAAATTTGAATGAGGAAGAATAAAAATATTTACAATGGAGTTTCCTGTGGTTAAATGTTGATTCTAAAACAAGAACATTAACTACCTTTTTGAAATATTTCAATCATTCTGGGACTGAGAAGAAAATAAGAAATTAAATCACGAAGAAAGTGCAAACAAAGATGCCTACCCTAAGGTTAATTTTTTGATGGGGAAATGAAAAACACCATGTAGAATTTTACTTTTAGTGGCTTTTGATGCCTCAGAGGTTAAATGCCAGAATTTATTCTACAACTTGACCAGATCTATTCTCACAATAAGTTTGGAATACCAAGAACTACACCATTAGGGTGAACTTAAAGTAGACAGGAGCCATATAAATTTTATGATAACCTGTAGTCTACAGTCAGCAAGGCATACAGGAGTACTTTATGCTTTAAATCTGATTTAAAATGGTTCTGAATTAATGCAATCATCTGAAGGCATGAAATCAATTTAGACTGAAAAATTAAGAAAAGCTATTTTAATTTCCAAAGTAAAAACTGTAAGGAAAGTTCACATAAGTTATAAGGTGATAGGGAAAAAAAAAGAATAAGTTTGCCTTCAGCCCAAATATTAATATAAAAGAATAAGTTTAACAAGGCTGTAGAGAGTTAGAATACACACATCCCCACCCACCCACCTACACACACACACCTATGTCAAAGAAATATGACAGACTATATTGAATTATTTTTCAAAATTCAATCATATTCTCCTTGAGTGGTCATATTTAAAACAAAATCATGGAGATCTAACATGGTCAATTGAGGAGTCACATCAGAGAGGCTCAGAGACGATCAACTAAAAGCACAGGTAAATGGAAGAAGGGGAGACACACACTTGGATGTAAAACAACAATTTGAAAGAAGAAACTTGTAGATCAAAAAAACATGCATTGGAGCTT
>RJWT010036361.1:0-13273 GCA_004365215.1 Cuniculus paca | reverse complement strand
GGATTTGAGAGGAACAAGTCTGTAGTAAATGGAAACACATGCTTTGTCAAGGAGGAGACCATTGTAGTGCTTCCCTGACCTTGCTTTCTAGTCTTTCTATGCTGGGAGGAGCAACCAGTTACAGATGCCCAAGCCTGCAAGCAGGAACAGGAAAGTGGCAGCCAGCTGAGATGGGAGGAAGTTTCTCCAGGCCACACTTTGCATGCACAGAAAGCAGAGATAAGTAGCGATTCAGTCAGTCCCCTGAACCCAACCCTCGTACTATTATTATAATCATTCATTTATCAAGCGTTTACTACACAATACAATATGCTTATGCTTTACATCCACTGTCTTGTTTAAGGACTTTACAACAAGGACTGTTACTATCATTTTACCAATAAAGATCCTTGAATCCAAGTGTATGAGAAAGATGTGCAAAGTTGCACAATAGATAAAAGACCGAACTAGCATTTGAGCCCAGTTCTGTTCCTCCAGACAAGAGCTGGGTTCATGGGTTTCTGACTTTGGGCTGTCACATGGGGCATGCTTAGTTTAATGCTCTGCTGTTACCACATAGAAAATTTTTGATAGTATTTTGACAAAGAGCCCATCTCATTTTGCTCTGGGCCTAACAAATTATAGACTGGGGTAGGGGGGTGCTCAAGCCACGCTCTCTTTAACTATTACCCCTCACTGCCCTCCCATTTCCACATAGTCTTGTCTGCTTATACAGTTGTGGAATGCAGGGTGATGATTTTCCAAAGCAGTGGTAGAATCATTCGACCTAGTGTTGAATTTTTTTCCCCTTGGGGGAAATGGGAGAAGATACTAGGTGGGAAATTTGGCTGGAGCCAGATTTGCATAGTTACTTTGAAAATTCAAAGGCACTGCAAAGGTATGAGGACTCTGAATGAAATTATAACTGAAGCTTTGCACACCTCAGAATACGTTGCTCTGACCTCCCTACAAATGTTGGAAAATTAAACCCATCCAGCCCATAACCTAGCTGTTTTGCCTGCAGGACTAGGAATGAGCCTGAGGCTTTAAACAGGAAAGTGAGTGAATTCTATCAAAATTACTATGGTTTTCTCTCTTGCTTTTACCCCATGTTGGACCACCTCTGCAGGCCTCCAGTGTAAACCCTCAAGGTCAGAGCCATCCTTCTCCTGGCCGGTTCTGTCCCCAAGGAGGGACATTAATTTGCTGACCTAGGACCCCCTGTCATGCAGACATCCTCTGCTTTTCTCCCTCACAACTGTTTATCAAAAGGATTTAGATAATCCTCTCTCTGAGCAAGGATACAGAATCACATATATGAAATTAAGCGCAAGTCCAGGAACCGGGTCATTTGACAGTTGACAGCTAACTTTTTGGCTTCTTTATCAAGCCATTTTAGAGTGCTAACACAGGCAGTTCTTGCTGGAAACAAAACCTTTATTGCCCAGGAAATCAGTCACTGGGTGTGGGCACAGGAACAGAGCAGAATCTGCTCACCAGAAATGTTGTGGTTTAGCACCAGCATCTCTGTTTTTACTTTGTTGTCATGTATTAACCAAATACTTTCTCTGCCTAAACTCGCCAAGAAAGCATGTTTCTCATTCTATTCTCACCTCCCTCACTGTTTCTCAAGATATCAAAGGAGATATTATAATCATTTGATTGCTTCTGACCAAGAGTATCTAATTACTTCTGAGTTACCCCTTAGGGAACCTCAGGGTATTTCTTTCAAACGACCAGGACGTCAGGCTGTGCAAAAGAAAGATTAGAGTAGAGGCATAGAGTTAAGGCATGAAGATACTGATTTAAAAAAGAAATAAAAAAACTGACTTGTAGATGGAATGTATTATTCTTATGGTAGGGATGATTGCATGTAAAGTGTCTGTATTCCACACCTGTCTACATATACATAATGAAGCAAAAAACAGAGGTAATTAAATTAATTTGTGACTTAAATCTGTTGTCCTGATCTATCCAGTTATGGCAGGAAACTGTGCATCTCTGTTAATAGGAAACTATTTCCTCTTCTCTATTATTCGGCAAATCCTGATTTTATTCTCCTTATTTTTATTTAATCATTTTAATAGAATTTAAATTTTAGAGAAATTTTACATTCATAGAAAACTTGAGAAGATACTTCAGAAAATTCCCATATTCTCGCCCCCCATATATGCTGCCCTATTACTGCCATCTCACATTAGGATAATCCATTAGTTACAATTAACGAACTAATATTGAACTAGTGTTATTTACTAAAGATTATGATTCATTAAAGTTTATGATTTGTTCAGTTTTTTTGAGCTTTTAGCAAATGTCCTTTATTCCAGGATCATAGCCAAGGAAATCACATTATTCTGAGTTACCATCTTAGGTGCCTCTCTCCACTATGACAGCTTCTCAAGAGTTTTCCTTTTTTTCAGTGGCCTTCACATTTGAAAGTACATTGGCCAGGCATGTTGTAGGCTGGCCCTCTGTTGAAATTTCTCTGGGTTTTTCTCATGGTTACACTTGCTGTAAGTTGGGGAAGGAGACTGCAGAGCCAAAGTACCATTTTCCACACCATACCAATAGTACATGCCACCAATATGACTTAGCATTGTTAACGCTGACTATAATCATGTAGATGAAGTAGTATTTGTCGGGTTTCTCCACTATAAACTTATATTTTGTCCTCCCTGTATGTACTCTACTTTAGAAGTCTCTACACACTGCCTCCAGTTTGTAATTTGTAATTCTACTCCTTGGTTTGGAGTCTCAGTGTCAATTTTTGTGGTCTTGAGATTTGTCTCTTCTCCTCTCACTTATTAATCTAGCCAACTCCTTATTAATGTCACTGTACACTCATGGATACTTCTTTTTATTTTGGGTTATAAGTCAATACCACTTCAATCACTTTTTGATCAAATTATTTCATCTTCAGGCCATCAGGAGCTGTTTTAGCTGGCTTTTGTGCCCCTTGACATACTCTCATTCATGTGTGTGTTTATGTGTGTGTGTGTGTGTGTGTGTGTGAACACTTGCTTATTTCCTGGCATGGAAAGATGCTCCAGGCTAATCTTATGTGTTTCCTCCTTTATGCTATGATCAGAAAATGTTCAAAAGTCCCCTGGTTTCTTTTGTTAGAAGGAAATATTACAAATCAACATCCGGGTACTTGATGTGTTCCTTGATACTGTGCTGTTCTTTTTGAGGTCCGCTAAACTGACAAGGCAAAAACTATGTGCTTGTATATTAGTCTATGTGTACACATGTCTATAAATGCTTCTACATATTTCCATCTGTAACTGCATTAGTCATTTGTGTCTCATATCCATATACACGAAGAAAGCGATTTGCATAGGTCTTTCCATCCTGACAGTGAGCTTATAGTACCCTTAAAACCATGTTTGAGGCAATTCCTTGTGCTCCGCACTGGCATGACAATCCCTGGCCTCCAGGAGCCTCCAGTCTAGTGGAGAATATAGACATATATTTCAAGAAGATGCAGCAATTTGATAATCTTGAGGGAAATTTACAAATTGTTGGAAAAGTTCACAGAAGGATCATTTAGAACAACCTGAGAGCTTACGCCTAAAGATACCAAATTTTTTAAAACTATTAATAGGGGTTTATTGAAAGAAGATTGGAAATCATATCTGTAACATGGGGGAATAGTTTCTGAAAAGTCAAAAGACGAGCTGAGAAAAAACTACAGACAGTTTTACCTTTGTATGGAATAAATTTTGAGGTAGGGAGTGTGATGAGGCTGGAGGGACGGCTGGAAGTCAGGTCAAGGGGAAGGGTGTTTACATGAACATAAAGTTAAGGAGAAACACTTCATTTAAAAGTAAGACTGCATAAACCCCACACTGTGAGACAATTCTCAGTACTGAAGAATGGGGATCCAATGAAGATCTACATGGTTAATAATCATGAACCATCTCCGCTCCACCAATTGCCAGTAACTTCTTAGTACTGATCCCCACACCATGGAGATGGCAAGGACAATGCTGATGGATGCTAATTACTCATTTAGCATTTACTGTGTGGCAAACGTTATCTCATTTAACCCTCAGAGACAGGCATTATGATTAATGTCATGTTCCAGAAGAACTGAGACTCAGAGGTCAAATAATGCACCTGGAGTCACACAGCTGGGAGGTGGCTGGCACCACTTTAGACCGTACCAGTCCGACTTTTCATCACTGCCCTCTTGAACCATCCCCTTGAATCAGGAAGTCTTGACCTTCCCAGCACCCATGTTACTGATAACGAATCATCTTCCCAAGAAAGCAGGGTTAGCAAGTTACACATTTTAGTTTTTATTTCTAAGAAAAAAAAATCTGTTGATGGGAGATTAAGCAAAAAATTCATAGCTATTTCTACATTAAAGGACAAGGAGTTTTGGAAAGCAATAATGAAGACAGGAGTCTCTTTTTCCTGAAATAGGTTCACCCTGGCCAAATGTCTCTGTAAAATGTTTGCGCTGAATCATTTCCTTTCTTCATAATGAGGAGAAATGGGCAGATAAATCAGTTGGGAGTCTGTAACACAGTCCTCAGAGGTGATGTGTCAACCTGGTCTTTCTCTCCTTATTCACTGAGATTTATGATGGGCCAGCAGAGCTGATTATTCATCAGAAGTCCCTTCCATGAGTTCTGGATAAGAAGAAGGAAAGTTTCCAGGGTTCAGAACCATAGTCTTCCTTCTTTTGCTGAACAGTGTTAGGACAAGCCAAGAGAACATCCAGCAGAAGAGGTAACCTCCAATAAACCTCCACGATGTTTCACGGTATGAAGGAGTTCTTAAAGTTTAGATCTAAAATGACTCCCAAAAGTTTTATGTATTTGGAAGGCAATTAGACCATGGGGCACTGTACTCATCAGTGGATTATCCCACTGGGGAGTTTTAGCTGACTTGCTGTTAGGAGTTGGGGCCTGGTTAGAAGCGGGTAATTGAGGATGTGACCGGCAAGGGTGCCTTCTTGTCCCTGGATCCACCCTTCTCTGTCTGCTTCTTGGCCGCCATGGCGTGAATGTCTTTTCCCCACCCTTCCATTTCCATCTTGGAGCATGCCACCTTAGGATGGAACAGTCTGGAAACCATCAACCAAATAAGCCTCGGCTGCTATGAATTGTGGACGTCGGGTATTTTGCCCCAGTGATGGGAAAGAGACTAAGATGAAGATCAAATCTTCACAAAGGTTAATCTTACCTAAAATCTCGTGGCATTCTCCAGACTCATTCAGGGACACCAGCACTACTCTCCTTTTCAGTAAATTGGGTTATTTGATGAATTCACAAGGATCGGGTTTTAATTCAATCTCTTTGAACAACCAGAAGTAGAAAGAAGAATATAAAACACTTTCAAAATGCAGACTATAAACCTAGGTGCAAGGAATGTATATTCACTAATAAAGCCAGTTTTGGCTGGTTGAACAGGGGCCTCCTTTGTGATTAATAAAACCAGAAATGCAATCCGGTCACCAGCATAGCATAGAGCTGCCTATTTAGAAAGAAAGCTTATGGGTTTCAAACTCACCTCTCATTTATTTATATATATTTTAAGCCCTGCCATGTTCCTCTTTAGAAAAGAATTTAAGATGGATATGACTCCTATAATTCCTGTCTAGGTCACCATGACAAACCACGCCTGCTCACCTTGACAAACTTATTCTTACCACCCAGGGCAGCTGTGAGCAATGTATGTGAAGGGCTTTGTGTGCTAATCATATACAAATGTAAAGGAATTCAAATGACCACTTATCTTACACTCCTGTGTTCTTAGCCACAACGACTTACTTACTAGAGGCAGACGTTAAAGACTGTGGGAAAGTGACGCTTCTCTAAGTAGGCGATGGGATAACTGGAGAAAGTTGACAAGTTAAATGCTTCACTGTTTGAACACAAACCAAACTAGGGAAGCCAGTCAAGTTCTCAAACACTTCTTTGGCTCAAATAGACAAAAGATTTTTGGGGTTTTGTTTTTAATTTTCATATAGCTATAATTAATGGGACGGACCATAAAGCAAGTTCAGGGTCAGGAATCTGGGTAAATAAGTTGACTGTCAGAAATGTAGACATAAGTTATGCCACAGATTCTAACCTGACTGGCCCTGATTTAATAAGGCCCCATAGTCACATCCTCCCATGCACTCGGCCTGCTCTTGCCTGCTCTAGAGACAAGGCAATTAGTGATAAAGAGAGGGTGGGAGAATTACTGCATTCCAAACACATCTGGGGAAGGGGAAAGGTCTTCCACCCCAGGATGTAGCCAGACAGAAGGTTGCCCACCAGAGTGAAGAATGAAAAATGGTCTTGATTTATAGACTTGGGGGAAAGTAATTTAGAAAGTAAGTTAAGGCAAGTCATCCTGAAAAGCTTTGCATTGCCTCATCTCTGAAGGTAAGATGGGAATTTTAGGAGAGAGGCTTCTGGCAGTTTCCACAGAACTAAATCATAAGGTGTTTCATAATTCTGTGTCTATTGATTGTGCACCTGAGCTCCTTTTTACTTTTCTAAAATACGCAGCACATCTAACTCTGCCCTCTGATGTGTTCATCTGCTTTGAAGCCAGAATCAAGTGCCAAGTATTCAACAGGGCCCAAAGACCCTTTAATTACTGGTGTTTGAACTTCTCAGAGAAGAACTCAAGTCAAACATCTATTTGAGAGTATCTGTTTTTAATATTTTGGTTTAGGATGTCTGAATTTTTTCCTTCATGTCAACATTCAATGCTCTATGAAAGAATTCAGTTACAATGCAAAAGTGGCACTGAGCCTTACTTGACTCTTACAGCTCCAGCTTTGTTCACAATGTTTGGGGCCATGTGGGGTCCGTGAGAGTTGGTGATGCATATGCATTCCCTAGCGCTATTGACTAAATATGTATGTTTCCCCAAAATCTACATTTTGAAAACTTAATTCCCAGGGTGATGGTCATAGTAGGTGGGCTTTGGGGAGGTGATTGGATAATGAGAATGGAGATCTCAGACTGGTCTTGTGCTCATGTAGAAGAGACACTCAGGATGGTCCTCATCCCCTTCCGCCAAATGAGGCCACTCTAAAGAGACAGAAATCTATGAGGTAGGAACTGGAACCTCCCAAAAGCTGTATGCCAATGCTTTGCTCTTGGATCTTCGGGTCATAAACAAAATTCTTCTGTTTGTGAAGCACACAGCCAGTGGCACGTTGTTACAGCAGCATGAATCCACTAAGACACCAGGAAAGAGAGGAAGAAGGACTGATTGCTCTATCCGATTACAGTATATGTATCACAAATCATAACCTACTCAAAGTTCTTCAGTCTTGCTCTTTTATGCATTCTTGTAAGGATGGTGCTGCATTGGAATTGGTTTGGGACTTCCAAATGCCCTCCCCACACATGTGTGAGACCCCATAGGCATTAAGATTAAGCCTTCCTTCCTGCTCAGGTCCTTCTTCCAAGTGTCCATCCTCTGAACCTCTGAATCTGGTTGCCATCCTGGACCATTCTCTTCAGTTAATATGCCTTCATTTGCCTTTTGGAGCTGAGTTTAAGTACTGCCCTTAGTAGTCATTTGCTCCGTATGCTCTGGTGAGAGGCCAGTCTCTACCAAAGGATACATCTAGCTCTAGCTTCATGACTGCAGAACAAGTCAGAGATACTATAATAGTTCTGTCACAAGGGACAAACATGCACTTCTAACAACCTTGAGCAGAGAGGGAAATACAGCGACAAGCAGAAACCCATGGAAAAGCACCAAAGTATATGTAGAGCTAGGATCAATGGCGGCATCTATGTTTAGAAGCCACCTCTTTCCATGGTTTTTCTCTGTTTGCACTGGAGTTTAAGATCATTTTCTCTTGCATCTTTCTTTATTATGTAGAGAATGTGGGAGTGCACAGCACCTGGATTTTTATTCTGATGGTTTGTGCCACTAGCCAAGATGCGTTTCAACTCTGTAGACCCCAAGTTCAGAAATCCTGGTGAAATGATTTTGATGCAACCAGATTTCACATCAACCCAAAAGTCTGGTTGTATGAAAGCAAAAAAATATCTACTATAAATGGGACCATAGGAAAATAATCACAATGTGGGTGTTTTGGGTTTTTTTTGTTTTTTTTTTTTATTCTCCACAGTAGAATCAAGGTATTAAGGCTTGTGACTTATACCTAGAAAAAATTTCAGAGACCCTGATGCAAACAGCCAAGCTTGGGATGGGATTCCCATTTGAAACTCTTCTCTGTCATCCAGAATAAACGATTCTACCTTTGTATACTTGCTTTATTGAATAATAACTTTTAATCTTTCCATTTTTCACTTGAGACAGGACCTAGGAAGCCCAGGTTTCTCCCCAACTCATAGAGTCAAAGTGACCCTCTCATCTCAGCCTCCAGAGCAGCTAAAATTACAGGTGCATACCACTATGACCTGCATGAATTTAATCTGTAGATATGGGTTTTGATGTCTGTCACAGTTGGAAATTACTATAGGTGCAATTTTAATTTATATTTTTAAAATGATAAAGAGAAATATTTTTTTAAAAAATTAAAGATAAGTAGGAAAACATACATAACAAATTATATTTGTTCCAACTCTTTGGGTAGAAAAGGACAAAAAACACAACTTGAAAATGCTTAAATATATCAAAGGGAGGATTTATTTGTAACCATGATGAAGTGTGTCATGGAACCCAAAGCCAGGAGTGTAGGAGTGTGTGTGTGTGTGTGTGTGTAAGAGAGAGACAGACAGACAGACAGACACAGAGCACGCAGATATTGTTGTGACCATATGGATAAGTAAATGCAGAAATGCCACATAGACATTCTAACAGGTGACTGTTATGGCCAAAATGAGTTCAATTTAACCAGTATTTATTAAGCACCCTTTTTATGTGCAGGGCATTACACCATTCCGTGCTTGGCACTTTGTATGCTCTATTATAA
Source organism: Cuniculus paca (assembly GCA_004365215.1). Lineage (NCBI taxonomy): Eukaryota > Metazoa > Chordata > Mammalia > Rodentia > Cuniculidae > Cuniculus > Cuniculus paca. The sequence continues at coordinate 4,389 of RJWT010036361.1, read as the reverse complement.
CACTTTCATGAATTAACTCATTTAAAATTAAACTTAGTGTACCACTGAAAAATACTGACACATATTAAGTTTGATTTGCAGCACACTCTACTATGATAAAACAAAATGTTAAGTTATGAAATTGCTGAAAGGAGCACATCTCTTCCTACAAATTTTAGTAACCATCAATTACAATCAGTAAGAGAAGAGGTCTATAGTTCACAAAATAACGATTATTAAATGATAGAGTTGTCTCCACATAACATTAAGAAAGTAGTTCTATCACCTTGAGTTAGTTTAAATACACTGAAGAGAAAAATCCCATCTTGGGGAAATTTACTTGTGATTCTTTCAGACAGTAAAAGAGTCAGATAAGTTCATGAATCACACATGTAATGGGACCAGTCTGGACTCTGTTTCGTGAGTATAGCCCTAATCTCATCTGCCCTAGGTCTTGTCTTAAAGTACTGGCTCCATTTAAAGTGTCTTTGTTTAAAATCTGCTTATCTTTTCTATCCTTCCTTCGAATTCAACTGAAACTCTATCCTCTCTTAGAAGCCTGCCTCCCTCAAATTCCTCAGTCAGCATTAAATTTTTATTTTTTTACACTTGCTTAACAAGATACTTGCACGTATTTATTTTTTGCATTTCAAGATCAGTCTTCCATCATAGTTGGTATATGTGTGTGTACGTGCACTCTGTGTGTGTTTGTGTGTGTGTATGGTCTCCACTAGATGATGAACTCATGGAAGATAAATGTTATAAATGTTTCCCATGTATCCCCTCAATCATTAAATAAGTATTTTTGAGTGTCCATATTCACTGTGCTCAGCATTATGGAGATATGAAAGTAAATCAGTTGTATTTTATTCACTAAGAATTTATAGTGTGGGAAATAAAAGCTAGGCAGGAAAGTAAATACACAAGTGTATAAAAGTGACATAAAGAGGAAAAGATAAAATGTTATGAAAGTTCTGGAATGAAAGACATTATTCCATCTGCAACAGAGGAATAGGGAATTAAGTGAAGGAAAAAGAGACAGAAAGTAGTGTCACGTAACAAGATGGACTTTGAAACTGTCCCTGAAGATGGGAAGGATTTTGAGGTGTGGGTATGAGGTCCCCCTGAATAAGGGAAACAGCATGAGTAGAGACATAAATAGGAAGAGCAGGAAGGTCTCTTTGGGTGGATCATATGATCCACGAGAGAAACAGAAACTATTGGAATGATAGCCTGGAAACCGGTGTCCTTTTGAGAAATCTGGCCAGTATCATTAATCTGAACAATGGAGGAAGAGGTTGGATATAGTTGGTTTAAGGGTGGTCTAGCAGACTACATCAAGAGTGAAAGCGAAGGATGATGTAGCCCCAACCTGAGACAGTTGTAGTGGAGGCAGAGGCTTGCAGAGAAAATAGGTAAGAGTTGGAAGGCAAAGAAGTGGAAAGAAGGGGTCCTCAAGAACCAAGAGGATAATGGTACCCTTGGTTAAGGCAAGGAATTAATGAGGATAATACAGATTGGACACAGCAAAAAATAACTCCAAATAGAAACATTAAGTACATGTTTTACTCTTTACGTCTAGCAGAGTCACACATAAAAGTTCATAAATGTTTAGTAAATGGTTATGAATCTACGATAAACATTTAAAGGTATATGTTGACAGGGGGATAGATTTCCTGCAAATGAGAAGGGGTCCAGGAGACTAAGGGTGAGAAGGGAGGGTAGGGGAAGTAAGAAGATTTAAAATATGCCATATATAGGCACCAAATATTCACAATGAATATAAATATTTGTCTTAATTACTTTCTTGCTGCTGGGACAAAATACTGGATACCCACAAGCTAAAGCAGGAAAGGTTTATTGTAACTCAGTTTGTAAAAGTTTCAGTCTATACTCAGCTGGCTCCAAGGCAAGGCAGCATGGCAGAGGCAAGTGGCAAAAGAGAAACAGTCCATGGAGTGGCAGGCAGGAAGCACCAAGACTTCCTTATTCTTTCCTTTTCTTCCACCCAGCCTACAAGTCTATTAGTTTGTGCCTCCCATACCCAGGATGGGTCTTCTTTCTTCAGTAAACCCATCATCTACACCCAGAACTATGCTAAACCAATCAGTGGACAAATCCATTATCACATCCATAATCCAGTTGCTCCCCAAAGCCCACCTAGGAGTGCACGAGGCTTTGGGGGAACATTAATATTAACCAGACCAATATTATATGTCATGAACATGAGCTAAGAGCCATAATAACAAGAACAACGAAAATTAGGAGAAGGAATTTAGAGACAAAGGGAGGAAAGTGGGTGGAAAAAGGTTAAAGAAACAAGTTGCATTAAGTACATGTACCTACTCTCCCCATAAGGATGAATATAAACTCCATGTACTGCAAACATGTGCTAATAAGATGAAAACTTTTTGAAAAAGTTATGGGATAGGAGAAAGGAGAAAAGAAAGAAGGGAAAAGATTATATGTCAGTATATATATTCATATATAAGTATATATATATATGTATACAAGATAGATAACTATACTCCTAATCACTTTGTTCATCAGAAAAACACAGTTTGTGCTTCTGTGTTTGATTGCCTGATCATTTTTTCATGCCTATATCTTATAATCTGAACAACTACTTTGAAGATAATAATACACAATATATTAACCAGTGTTAATCTCCTATTATATTTGTTTCAAAATTCTGTACCATCACTTTTATTCTTTTCTTTGTTTTTAAAATAAAGTAAATTGTTAAAAAGGTAAATGGTGACAGCAGTAAACACAGGATATTCTGGAGGCATCATTGAAAGTAGAGGTAATTTGCCACTGTCCCATGTTCTGGTATCAGAATGGAAAATTCTTGTCCATTGGAAAGCAGTGATTATTCACTGGGTGGCTTGCTTGGGTGATGTGTTTGCATACTTTTAAAAGTATATTTCATTACATTATCCCAAGTCTATTTTACTCAAGCAATAACTTGGGTCTTTTGTTATCTAAGGGTTTTTAAGTAGAAGGTAACAGCAAATCCTACCCCAGGCAATGTTTCGTATCCTTTACAAATATTACTCACTTCCCATAACTCCATGCATCAGCTCCATTTGAGGGATGAGAGAACCCTGTCACAGAAAGTTAAGTAATTAACTGAAGGTCACACAGCCAGCAAAGGTCAGAGGCTGAGGTTGGACTCCGATGGGAAAAGACCACAGCCAGAGTGCCTGAAGAAACCACCTCGTGTGGCTTCTGCAGACTTCAGAAAGACACTTAGGATGGGACCCAAGACCCAGTTGGTCTGTGCACTTTTCCTCTACTTTCACCCAGACAGGATTTTGTTCCAATTTCCTCCTGAGGGGGAAAAAAATGACAATTGAATGATACAAGATTAAATGGAAGTGAATAGTGATGTCTGTAACGCATGATTCCTAACCCTCAGTTTAGGATTTTAATCAGTAGTTCATGTTGCCGTGTTACCCAAGAGTTAACAGTGAACAGACTATAATCATTATGTATTATTTAGTAGAAATGTCTTTCAAAAATAATGTATATTTTGGTTACTTATAATAAAAGAAAGCAAGTAAAGCTTTACATGTAAGAATCTTCGGGGCAGAGGTGAATACTTGATAAATATAATTAGTGATGTTCCTTGGCTTTTAAAAAAATCAAACTTCTATGATACATTTCTCAAAAAGGGAATTTTACTTATTCACATTCAGTTTTCTAGGTATAATATATTATCATGAATCCCCCAATCATCCTTTAGAAATACTACAATATAGGGTTTTATTGTGGCTGTCTTTTGAGGTTCCAAATTGTTAACATCTGTCTCTTAGTTTCTTTTCTTTTCTTTTTTTTTTTTTTTACAATACTCTAAATACTGTAATCTCTGGTTATCCCACTAATAACTGTAATTTTCTAGTCAGCTGCTATCTCTCAAGGTAGTTTAAAGGTCATTTTTTGCAATACATAAAGAAGCTTGGGAAGACAGTGGACATGATTTATTTTTTAGCAAGTTGAACTCACGTTTAGATTTGCTTTTATATTCCAGAGTAAAGAGACTGCCTGGCTCTTTTGCTTCAATCTCTTATTTGGTCCCTGTATGATTGATTTTGTTCTTTTATTACATTTTGCTTCTGTTACCTGATGTTATTCTTAATAGGAAAATGGGTATTATTTTCAGAGTCTTAATTAAAAGATACATTTAAATTGTACTTTTTAAAGAACCAATCTGTATAAACTGTGTTATTCCTACAACATAAAAGCATGCTGTACTTACCTTTAGACAGAAACATTCTTGAAAATACACTTAACCACTATTTGAAAAATTGCATTGTTTGCATTTTCTACAAACCCAGCCATAGCTGGTGCATAAATTATGACACAAGTATATTTGCAATTCACGTATTGAAGGTGTCAATCAAAACA
>RJWT010036360.1:0-13275 GCA_004365215.1 Cuniculus paca | reverse complement strand
GGGTGGCACTTCTGGTGGCAGATGAAACAGGAACCACAGGCAAAGGCTTTGCCACACTCCTCAGACTCTCACCTGTGTGTGTCTTCTGGTGTCTCAGGAGGCTAGAGCTGCAGTTAAAGGCCTTCTCACCAGTGTGAATTCCCTGTTCAGTGACATCAGAGCTGGACCAAAAGACCTTCCCACACTCATCATACTTAAATGGTTTGTCGTCTATGTGAACTCTGATGGCTAATGTAATCTGTCTTATGCTTCAATATCTGTCCACATTCACTACACTCATAGGATTTCTTCCTCTGAAAGGGAACAAACACAGAGACCCACTCAAAGTCATCTTTAAGGCATCAAAGAGATGTACATCTTGCTCAGGGCTCAGAGGCAGCTTTTTGTGGTGTTTTCTGACCCTTGCGTGTGTCTTGTTTCGCCTTTTCCCACCCAGTGCTTTTTCTTCTTTGAGAATGGCATCTTGCACAACCTCTTCCTTCTTTGGGGCCTGGGTTGTCTTTTTCCTGCCTGCAGGTTTTTCCATCACTTATCCTGGGAGCAGGAAGCACTCTGGAAGGCAAGAAGGGCTGAGGGCTCTAGATCAAGGGTTTCCTGATCCCTCTGTAATTCTAGTCTGGCAGGGGTGGCTTGCCACAGCCTGTGTGTACAGCTGAAGCTCTGCTCCAGGAAGGTGGCGCTGTCCTCTGACTGCTGCTGGAGACCAGGGGTTATGGGCGCCTCTGCCCGGAGGTGCAGTCGCCCCGCTGAGCATTGTAGGGGATGTCGGAGTGGCAGGCAGAAGCATGCCCACTTCACCCTAACCCACCCAGAAAAGAAATTATGTAGGGAGTAAAAATAAGGAATAAAAATTAAAAGAGAGAAGAGGGAAAAAAGATAAGAAGAAAAAGACATAAAAAACAAGGAAGGACAAAGGAAAATTCCCAAAACTCCAGTAAACTCGTGAAGAAGAAAGGTGGGAAAAAAAGAAGAAGAAAAAAAATCCAAAGCAAATCAAAACAAAAAACCTTTGGAATTAACACATACACACTCACAAAAAACAGAAACAAGAAATTTCTCTGTTATTTCAAATGCGGTTTTCTTTTAGGAGCTGCAGTTTTGGGGCATTGTCCAAGTCAAGACATGTCCCTGCTCACACTGGTAGATAAAGAAGGCAGTCAGACCCCAGATCTGTGCTGGATGCAAGCACTAGCAGGTAGCAGGATTAGGGCAAGAGCTGCAACTTTCAAATCTAGAACAGTTCAGGCTGCACTTGGCTTCTGACTGTCAGGGCAGGGCCTGTATCCTTTAATTTAAACCCCTCAGTCTGTTTCCAGCCTGACTACAGCTCCCTGGCCACAGCAGTCTACTGTGGCTGTCTCACCCAGTTACTATGGGTATGTTAACACTGGGACCCCTGAATTGAAACTGCTCCGTGACTGCTCTGAATCCCAAGTTCCAGCAGTCAACTCCTGGGTATGGCAAGTACTTAGTCTGTCACTTACCAGCTGTTGCCTGTTGAAAGATTCATGTCAGAGCAGAATTCCACACTCTCCCTACAGCTCACAGCATCCACTGGTCCTTTCCACCACCACCTTTCTTTCTGGAGCTCTGGAGTCCCCAGCTGTTACTTTGTCTCTATAGATTCTGCTTCCCATTTCCCTTGAGCCACGAGCCAGGAGCTGGGGAGGAAGTGCAGTTTGCCCATTTGCCTTCTCTGTGCTGTATTCTGTCTCTTCAGTTTCTCTGTAGGTTTTAAGTTTCCTAGGATCCTGTCAGATCCTTCCTGGTTGCCTGGGATCTACTTTTCTCATTTTGTTCTTCCCCAGATTGACCAGATTCAGAATCCGAAAGGTTAAGCTGTCATACCACTCCACCATTTGCCCAAAAGTCTCCAAAGTAATTTCTTAAAGCAATGTAATAAACATATACCTAAGTGATTTTTAATATCCTAAAAGATCTTGTTCCATATTCTTGGGCCACTTTTTCAGTGGAACAATTTAAAAAGAAAAGGTGAGAGGCAAGGTCTTGAGAACAGAGAAGTACATTTGTGTGCACAGGGAGGTTAGGTACATTCTACTGGCAGAGACACTTTTCTGGTGTCTGCTTCTCACATGGTCCTCCTCTGATTTTGAGGTTGGTGGGTTTGTTCTCTCTGGCCCAGAGTGCACGTGGGCCACGTGGACTTCATGCAAGGATTAAAATGCTACTTGCTGTTGCCTGGTTTGTTTGCTTCATAGGCTTGAAGTGAAAAGGTGTAGAATAAGTCTGACAGGTGAAGGCTGCAAAGTTACTAAAAGAGAATTTAACAAGATTATTTACTGTTCCTCTATTGTTAAATTACCAATTATATCGTTGTCATAAACCATTTGGAAGATATAGAAAGAAGAAATACAAGACACTCATAATCTGACAATTATTGTAAATTTTGACACATTTCTTGCCAATTTTTTCCCAATGATAATCTTTTTTCCTTTTTTTTTTTTTTCAAAGTTATAATTAAATCAAAGCCAGGTGTGGTGGCTCACACCTGTAATCCCAGCACTTGGGAGGCTGAGGCAGGAGGATCGCTATGAATTCGAGGCCAGCCTGAACTGCATAGTGAAACTCTGTCTCAAAAAGACAAAAAAAAAAAAAAAAATCAGATCCACGTTCAATTCCATAGCTAGCTTTTTTGAGCTAATATGTTAAACATTTTTTCATTAAACTATGGATTTTACTTTTTTCAAGCAAAACTCTTCTAGCAGTTTATGAGCAAATCAAGACCCTTCTGGATTGTACCTGTTGGAGAGATAGCAACAGGATGGAAAGTGGTAGGTTACTAAACCCAGACAACCCACATTTTGAGCCCTGTTTAAAAATAAATGAATGCTGAGGGTGGTGTAAGGCTCCTCCTGGTCCTGAGGAAATCCATTTCCTCACCTTGCTGTGTATTGAGACTAGCAGACCACTCCAAGAGTGATTAGAAAATTAGAACGGCTGCAGCTTCCCAGAGGTCCTCCAGGACCTAGAACTAACCTCATTTAACGGAAACAGACCTTGAACCTCCCACGACTGTGGAAGAGAGACCACTGCAGCTCTTCTCCATCTCTTTACATGAAGAAGGGAAAGTGTGATTGGCTACCGTTTCTCTGTGTGGTCGTGATGGCCTTCATGTGACTCAAGCTAACTTACTGACTGCCCGAGCTCTTTTTGCGCCTTCAATATAGTAAGTAATCATACGGTGGAAATTATAAGTAGTTTACTTGTGCCAAGTGCAGGAATTTTTTTAGTATATAAATTTGTTAATTAGTTATGGGGATTGTGTGATCCAAGATGAAAATAGGATCTTGGAAAATTCTTTTTTCAGATTACACAGTGTCTCCAAGGCATGAACAAACAGTTTGTTTACTTGCAGAGAAATGTGCTGTCTGCCAGGGGAAATTCAGGTCTTTTTCTGCCCTTGGTTAAATTATTTGAGTGTGACATAAAAATTAAAACTCCCAAAGTAGCAATGATACTATGTAAACAGTCATTCATACTAAATACAAGTTTATTGCACTGCTTTTCTCTCCATTTGGCATGCTCCCTCCTTCTTAATCAGACCTAAATTGTTTCAGGATTGTCATCAGCATGGCACATGGGGAAATCACACAATTTAGGAACAGGTCCCCTTGGGTTTGAATCCTGGCACTAGAACTTACTGCTTGTGTCTTCTCGGCAGTAATATAGACACAATAACATGTATCTCCTTGGATAGCCATGAATATGACATGAGCTGAAGCTTGTAAAGCAAAGTACCTGGAGCATTGGCCCTGGGTCAACAGTGGTGATTGTCTCTTACCACCATTGCTGTTGGCAGGCTCCCAGGTCTCATGGCCCTAAAATTAGGCCACTAATAATCTGTATTATATACCTAAAGATTCATGAGGACGATAAAGGTAGCCTACTTGCCCAGGGATGTAGGGTTCAAAAGCAATTTTTAGTGAGTAAAGATCTTAAATTCATACTTTCAGGGCTCCTTTCTTAAATTCAGGCTAGAAACCATCCATGTCTGCAGAATTACTGGAAAAAATGATTTTCAGACATTCCATGTGAATGTATTTGGTTTTACTACTTGCACAAGAGAATCCCAGAACTTTTAGCAAAGGTTTTATGGTCCTGAAAATCACTCAAGAGTATATAAAAAGAGAAATCTTACTAGAATTGCTTTTTGGGAGAGATAAGTTCTAGCAGTTATCATGTGGACTTAAATCGTTTCCTGATTGTCAGTTTTCCCATTAACCCTCCGAATGGTCCCTTGCCTGTGGACTCTGTTCGGAACACTGCTGACCCACCCAACCATGGTATGTGGTGAGACAGCCCCAGCTGCATTCCTAGGCAAAATGCTTCTGCCCCTCCAAGTTGTCAGTCTCCTGCCCTGAGGTGTGTTTCCCACCTCTGCCAATTTTTACTGTTTATTTCTGACTTGTAGTGGCTTGTCTTAAACACTGGATAAACAGAAAGAATCCATCACTCTGTCTGGTGCCTTAGTCCAGGACAGACAAGGGCACAGTATTGCTCTGGATCTCGTGAAGATGGGCTTTGCTCCGCTAGACTGATGCACATGTGCTTTGTGTCACATCTTCTACTGCCTCTGCTTTAAGAGTAATGGAAGCCTTCAACCCTGAGCGCGGTTGGTCCAGGCCTCACCAACTTCTGACAAATGACTGAGTTTAAAAAGAGGATTCTTTTGTGGCTGTGCTTATTTTGTTTCTTAATCCATGAAGATGATTATTTCTATAGTGAGCAGTGAGTGTCCAAAAACCTCATTTCAAGATGACTCTTTCTTAATGCTCATAATGGAGAAGTGCTTCTTAGGGAGTGTCAGGTCTTATTTGTGCCCAGAAAGATGTTTGTTTAGAAACTTAGTGCATGCTGGGAATACTTCCTTTGCTGGGTTCAGGAATGCAGATAGTGAAAGTGGTTCAGCTAATAGGCAAGCAGCCCTCACTGGGCTGAGGTCAGGGGAATTTTGCCCAGCTACTTGCATTAGACTCTAGGGGCCCTTTGTCATGTCCTGATCAAGCTCTCTGGAATCAGGGTCCTGAGGGGCAACTGTACATCCTGATATTCGCATTGCATCAGTACATCCTGCATTTGGCCACAGTGTGCTCTATTTCTTTTTTCAGCTTCCCAATGCAATGTCAGCTTAAAGAAGCAGAGGAGCCGCAGCATCCTTAGCTCCTTTTTCTGCTGCTTCCGGGATTATAATGTGGAGGGTCCTCCAGCCAGCAGCCCCAGTGTGCTTCCGCCACTGGTGGAGGAGAATGGTGGGCTTCAGAAGGTCAGTGTTGATGGGGAATTGTGTGCTTAATAAACCTGCTACAGTCTCACATTTGTCCTATCCTTGACAAATATCCCTAGTAAGAATATGTGACAATGTGTATGCAGTCATTTAAAGATTTAAAATTCCAAAAACTAATGTGTTTTAATAACAGATGTCTCAGGCATTTAACAACCAAAGAATGTGTTTGATGGGAATTGCAAGAGTCACTTCACATTTTCCTGTGACTATAACATCCTTTCCTGTGAAATCGAATGCTTAAAACAGAGAATTGAAGAACCAGTAGTAGACACAGCAATAGATAAAAAGAGATAGAGGCACATAAAAGAGTTAACAGTATGTATAATTGAATTTGAACTTGTTTAATAACAGTGTGAATTATATATTCTTTTGTATGTAATAAATAAAAAATATGACATTATCACAGTAGGTCAAAGACCAGAATCCACCCACATGCTGTCTAATAGACATAGCTGAAACAAAGTGACTCAGAACTTAAAAAGGATAAGCAAAAAGAAACATTAACCAAGTGAAAGAAAGAACAGGTTATAATGTGAATCTATCAAAATAAAACTTAAGTTAAGAATCATTGAAAGAGGTATGAGGATAATCAAGATTGAGAATATGAAACTATAAACAGGGAGACAGATCTTTTGCAAATGGGAACGGGACCTACAGAGGGAGATGGAGGGAAGGAAGTCTAAGGGAATAAAAAGAATTAAACATGTACCTAGTCCCTGAGATGAATATGATCATTATGTACAACAAACATGTACTAATAAAGAAAAAAATAACTATATCCAAAATAACAAGAGCAAAGGACATTAAAACATAATTCATAAAATAAATACAGCTGGTCAAACATGAAAAAATATCAAAACATGAGAAAATTTAAAACATATGAAAAATGTCAGCATGGTTAGTGATCAAATACAAATTAAAACAGAGAGATATCCTTTTCCATCAAATTATCAAAGATGTCCTTAAATATAGTATTTGCATCTGGCATGGGGTGGTGGAAAGGAAAGCATATGATATAAATTGGTTATTGGTGAAAACACAAATTGATTATACCTATCCAGAGGAATATTTGGCAATAAGATCTTAAAATCTTAAAAATGTGCCTGTTTGTTGATGTGAGCAAACTGATTTTATAGTGAAATTTTATCTTATGAATGTACAATGATTTAACCATAGAATGCCATCCAATATAAGTTATCATATTGCACAATTGTAAGACAGTCCAAGATGAAAAATGGTAATCTGAGACTTCTCCTAGGGAAAGAGCAAATGGAAGATGTAGATGAGAGCTTAAAAGATAACTCAAGGCATCAGCTAAAAACTCATGGTTTCTAAGTATAAAAATTCAGTAAATAAAAACTTGGAAAAAAAAAAAAAGAGGAGAGCAAAAATAGTCATTCCTAAAAACTGAATTAATGTTCTGGAAAAGTAAGTGGAAGAAATATCTTAGAATTCAGACCAGAAACACAAAGATGGAAATTGTGAGGCAGGGGGAAAGAGGCATCTAAGAGGCCAAGCATCAAATAGTAGAAGTTTCAGTAGAAGAGAAAGGAGGGTATAATGCAGGGGTAGAGCATTTGACTGCAGAAGTTGAAAAATAATAGAAGAAAAAATTTTAAGTTGAAAAAGCTAGAATCTGCACATTAAAAGAACTCACCAAGTCTACAGCAGGATTGGGGAGTGGTACATAAAGCACATACCTAGATATGTGCAATTGAAATTCTGAAATGTAAAGATAAAAAGAAAACCTCACAAGCTACTAGAAATTATTTTCAAAGAAAACAATTGTGTTAGTATCCAACTTCTCATCAGCAACCCTAAAAAGCCAGAATACTGTGAAAAAAATGCTTACAGGCTACTGAAAGAGAAAAAATAAGCGAAAAATTTTGTGATTAAGATAGCTATTATCTGCAAAGCTATTATCAGTACATTTTCAGACCTGTAATGTTTCAGAGAGGGGCCAAAAATTAAAATCTTGGTGAAATTGATGTTACGATAAAACCGTAGGAAGTGTAGGAATAAAAATGACTTAGGAATAGAAAACTATAACAAGTACCCCACTGAAAAACAGATACTCAAAATTCATAGAAGAAAGCAGAAATACACACAAAGGTGAATAAACTGTCAAAATTAAGGAAAGGAAATAAGAACAAATAATGGATAAATAGTAAATGTAACAAAACCTGCCAGGCATGGTGGCACACGCCTGTGGTCCCAGCACTCTGGGAGGCTGAGGCAGAAGGATTACAGCATGGGCAATTTCATAACTTTAGTAAGACTCTGTCTCAAAATAAAAATAAAATCAGGTTGGGAATGTAGCTCAATCCGGAAGCCCTGGGGTCAGTGTACCCCTCCTCAAATAAAATAGACAAAACCAAGTTTAATGAACCAAATACTGCTAACAAAAGACCAATACTATCAGATTGATTTCACAAAATGAGGTGTATGCTGTTTCCAAGAATGTACAGGTCATCAGATAGGAATGATTTTGGCAGCAAGTAAAAGAAAACTGACAGTGGCTTAAACAAATAAGGGATTATTTTTCTCACCTAAAAAGTATGAGTCATACCTGGATGTGGTGGTGCATGTTGGTTATTCCAGCTACTTGAAAGGCAGAGACAGGAGAATCACAAACCTTAAGCCAGACTGGGCAGCTTTTTGAGATACTGTCTCAAAATAAAAATAAAAGGACTAGGGCTATAGATAATGGTAAAACGTTTCCCCAGCATGTGTGAGGACCTAGGTTTGATCCCTGGTATCACAAACAAAACAAAACAAAACAAAACAAAACAAAACAAAACAAAACAAAACAAAACAATACAAAACAAAACAAAACAAAACAAAACACGAAACTTGCCCAAGTCAGGCAGGTGTTAGGGTTGGTTTAGATTCTTGATGTCCCTTTTCATCAAAAACCTGGACTTTTTCTGTTCTGTGTTTGGATCTTCCCACCCCACCATCCTTGGTGTGTTTGTGTTTCTCTTCATGTTTTACATGTAACTTCTCAGTCTCCACTTAAGACATCAGACCTACATTCACAAGAAGGGGGAAGGCTGCATCCACAGATGTCTGCTCCTTTAGCGAAAAGTCAGTGCTTTTACAGAAACTCCAAGAGACTTGTGCTTATATCTTATAGCTAGAACTTGTCACGTGGCTACTTGGGTGGGAGGTTGTCACTGAAAAGGAAGAATTTAGTTGAGCATATTCCTGCTCCCAACAAAATCAGAGGTCTTTCACAAAGGAGAGAAGAGGAGTGACTCATAAGTAGATATGCTAGTCAGTAGGGGCTTAGTTACGCTTCAGTAACAACTTCAAAACCTAAGAGAATTAAAGTACTGCAAGTTTGTTTTTCCCTCATACTACTTATCGTGGGTTGACTGAGCCTTCTGTGTCCAATAAAACTATGTGAGTCACATATGTAACTTAAATTTTTCTACTGGCCACATTTAAAAAATATTTTAAATATGAATGAAATTATTTTTAATAATTTAACCCACTATATCTAAAATATTATTTCAGTGTTTAATAGAAAAATCATTAGTGGCATAATGTATGTTCTTTTCTTACTAGTATGTTGAAATTGGATATGGGTTTTACACTTGAAGTACATCTTAATTTGGGCTAGCTATACTTCATGTGCTCTCTAGCTACAGGTTACAAAGAGTTACTGTATTAGTATAACTGATCTGATTCGTGGACCTAGACTGAGGCTCCATCTTTTCTTCCAGTATTGTCACAGCAGGAAAAGGGGAATGTGATAAATCATATTAGTTCTTTAAGTATTCACATAGAAATAACATACCTTGTTTCAACTTATTTTATTGGCCAGAGCAAGTGACACCTAACTTCAAAGGCATAGTAGGAGTATAATCCTACCATGTGCACAGAAGGAAAACTGGAATCATTTGGCAAACAATGTAGGTGACTGATAGTTTCTGACACAACTTCTAACATACTGTGATTAAGGAAAGTAGAAAATAAAGAAATAGCCAAAATGTTCAAGACAGATCAAACAGAAAGAAGCAAGAATTTTAATATAAAAGCAGGGTTAATATCAAACCAAGCAGCAGTGAAGGTCAGAAGCATTACACAGGATAAAGAGGGACATTTTACAATACAAAGTGTAATATATAAAGGGCATAAACCTTTATTAAATCAACAGTACAGCCAAATACAAGAAGAAAACTATTTTAAGTGTGATAAGAATCTGTCCTCTAAAAATTTACAGCAAACATAGGAAAATCATTGGTAGGCTGTAGTAGTATAAAACCAAAAAGTGAAATAATTAGTAAAAATATGGAAAAGCTACAAAATTAGTCTTATTTGTGGATGGCTTGTTTTCATAGATAACCCCAAAAGATTATAAAAGTTGATTAGGATCATTGAAAGATTTTGATAAACTAGCTTTTGTTTAAGAAAAAAAAATGTGCTGTTCTTCTGAATAAGGAGGTACAGTTCATATGGAAGAAAAACATGTCAAAAACAGAAAATTTTGGAAAGAAAATACTGAAAGATAACTTGGGTTTGGCAGATATTAAACATCAATATGGAAAATACATCAGTAAGGTGTGTAGGATGATATTCCACTGTGATCTGTATCTGCATCCCCAGATCCTGATAGCTCTTTCCATGTGCTTTCCTTATGCTCTCCCTCCCTGAACTTAAAAGTCGTTCCCGTAGGGAATTGCTATTAATGAGGGGAACATAGACCTGTAGAGAAGGAAAGAAAGAGAAGAACCATGGCTGTCATGGTAAAAGTTATTTAATATCTGCCTAGCTGAAATGACCCAAGGAAGTACCATCATGCTCTGGAGCCATCTCTGTCAGGGGATAGGTGCCTTTAAAGGCACTTCGTTTGGCAGAACTGAGCTTAGTTGGATTATGTTCATTCATGGATTTCTTTCATGAATTTATCACAAAAGCTTTTTTCCAAGAATCAAGTCAACTGTGAGTTAATTTAGTTAAATCTCGAGTGGGAGTGATGCATTATTTGTGTGACCCTTGACTACTCGTTGTGTGAGACCAGACCCCAAAAGAGCAGTCCATTTCAGAAAAGAACAGCTAATTCCCAGAGAAGGATCCTCTGCCCCTGCACTCAGTTTGGCCGATATCCACAGGACACAAAACCCAGGCCCAGTACATGTGGAAACAGTTCCTAAGCCCAACTCTATTGCTAAGTTCCAGGCATCCTTCACTCTGAACTCAGCATGCCAGAGGAATAGAGAGGACCATAGATAGAATGAGAAAGGCAACCAGTCCACCCTGCATATTTACCCTTGAGAAATGAAGATTTGAAGTCTTTCCATTTCAGACTGCTTCTGTGGCAGTGGCTGGGGTAGCAGTCATTGTTAACCATCATAGCCACAACCTGGATTTGCAGGCCAGTAGCCTCCATAGGCTAAGAAGAGCAGTCACCCAGGTGGCAGACACAGAGAAGATGGAGAGTGAGAACAGTGTGAAAGAACACAAATACAATACATGCATACCCTTTGGATGCACATGTGTGTACACATATGCACATGTAAACCTGATGGGTAATCTTCAAGCACAATTATCTATGTAAATAAGTATGTATGCTTGCCCATTGTCAGTGTTTCATCATGCCCTGCAGATGTGCTCTTATGATCTCTGTCATCACTTATGATCTGTGTTCATCTCTGTATCAAAAATATGATCCTGAAGGTACTCTTGTAAGGACTGTCTGCAGTCTCTCACTGAAACAGTGCTTCTCAACTGGAAATGAATTTGTTCAGCAGATTTATATTTGGTAGTGCCTAGAACCTTGGTTGTCATTGCTGGCAGGGGGGGTCCTACTGCAGGTAGAGTTTCAGGATGCTGTTAAACTTCCCGTAGTATACAGGACAGTCCAAACACATTCATTTGACCCAGAGAGTGTCACTGGTGCTGATTGAGAAATCCAACTCTAAAGTAGTCCAGCAGGCTTGGGAGCTTCTGACTAAAATCTTGTCCACCAAGGGCAGTGACCTGCTCCTGGGTCCAAATGTTAGAAATATATTATTATTTAGGACCTTCTGAAATTTTGCACAAGTTCCTAGAAACTTGGACTTAATTATATTATGCCTTCCTATTAGAGAGGAACATAGCTTTGCCCTGACTAATGTCAGAAGGCAGCTTGAGTCCTTAAAGTAAGCCCCTAAAGATCATCTCAAGAGGAAATAATAGTTGTGTTATGTAGAAGAGGCAATGACTAGAGCCCAGAAATGAACACAAAGATGCTAGGGGTTCTTAGAGTCAGCAGAGCTCAGACAAGTATCAACCATCTGCCATTGCCAACCATCAAGTTTGGTCTCCACATAAGACTCCTTACTGGTCATCCTCCCTAATAACAGTGGATGCATCTTTTCACTAATCCTTCAGTGTTGAGGTGTGAAGCAGTGTATCTTCCTTTCAGGCCATCTGAAAAAGATGAAATACACAAAATGGAAATGCTCAGTAAGATGTATTCTTTTATTAGCATTTATTGGTACAAAAATTAAGTTTCTGTCAGCCAAGTTTGGCTTGCATTTGGAAATGAGAGATTGGCTGAAGTTCAGAGCTAAACTTCCTAGTGGCCTGAATTTTCTTAATACTCTTCATGAATACAGGTTCTGTTTTCCTGTATTCAGAATCATTGCCATGTCTGTGGCCAGGGAGGGAACTTCTTGTACCTTGCCCTGTCCCCTCTTCCCTGTTCTCCCCTAGAAGAGGAACTGGAGTGACCAGGATATTCCTTACAATCAGGTGAACTTGACTCCCTTGACTTAGCCTTTTCAGGGAAATGCTTGCTTAAAACAAGAAACAAATCAGTTATTAGAGGGAATCAAGGATCAAAGTAAAATATGAACTTTCATTTTTACTTGTAAATGAAAGATTAAATTCCTGGGAATAAGGGAGGCACTGTTTCAATAAATAAGAAGGCCCAAGCCTCAGGAGCCCAGCCTGTGCTGTGGAGGCAGGGAGAGAGGGAGGTGGCAGGAGCTGGGAGTCCTACTTGTGAAAGATCCTCAGCTTCCTCCTCGTTAAACACCTCCAAGGTAGGAGAAATGAGAAATGATTGCTGTGCTTGCGAGGTTCTTTTGAGAATATGATCTCTTTATACTTAAACCTGACAATGATTTTTTTTTTCTTTTTCCTCAGGGTGACCAGAGGCAGGTTATTCCCATAC
The DNA here is from genome assembly GCA_004365215.1 of Cuniculus paca. Lineage (NCBI taxonomy): Eukaryota > Metazoa > Chordata > Mammalia > Rodentia > Cuniculidae > Cuniculus > Cuniculus paca. Next base: position 805 of record RJWT010036360.1, on the reverse strand, counting down.
CAAGTGTATGTATTTATCAAATTTTTATTGAAACATTCATAGAATTTGTGACTTTGGGCCTAGTAAAGTAAAAAAAGATGTTTTAAAAAATGTTCATGCTTATGTTGAGTTTTATCATGTATTATCAACAGCTTTGTTTTGTTAAAAAGAAAAATGAAGCTGTACTTTAAACTGAGCAGGAAGTTGTGCACAGAGATAATTTCTATCCTCAGGAACAGCAGGCAGTGCATCTACTAACCAACTTCTTGTCTTCCTTTCTCTCTGGGAAAGGCCTCCAAGTCTTAATAAGCTGAAGTAACCTAGAACTTCCCTGTCCCACCTTAGCATCATTGCCCTGGCTCTGTACGTTGGGAGAACTCTATAGATTTCCCAGACATCAATTCTTTGCAGTAGATTCAGTCTCAATAGATTAAACTGAGGTCCTGCTCATTAAATGGTATCAATAGCTTGGCTGTAGCTCTGACATGAGGAAATTGCTCTTAAGTAACCTCCCTGAAATTATAGGGCCGGCCTCACTCCACAGGCTACCTGTTCCACAACTGCCTCAGCTAGGCATTCCCTGGACACCCCACTTCTGTTTTCAGCCTTGGAATTTAGGAGAGGAACTGATCCACTGTCCACTGTCTCCACTGTTTCTTTTTAGTTACTATCCTCATCGCTATAACAAAATACTTGACACTTATAATACAGGAGTTTATTTTGGCTCACATTTCAGTCCCTAGTCTGCTGTCTCCAGGACAGAACTAGTAGAGGAACATGGTGAAAAGGAAACAAGAGTGAGTGAAAGGAGATCCAGGGAAGGAAA
>RJWT010036359.1:0-13286 GCA_004365215.1 Cuniculus paca | reverse complement strand
AACACTGCTTTTGGGCTGCTGGGGCTTGGGGCTGACGGTCAGCCCACAACCAAAAAAGCAGCCTGGGGACCCTCCTGGAAGGCTCGTGTTTCCAGGCTCCTCCTACCATTCAGGCCCCAGGAGGCAACCACACTGTGCCTGGCTAGGTCCTCACTGACAACTGACCAACAAAACCAGTATGTCTGAGCATTTAAACCCTTTTCTGGGTAGGGATTGTGGCTCAGTGGAAAAGCAATTTCCTGGCATGCCCTAGGCTCCAGGTTCAATCCCAGCACCACAAAATAAGTAAGTCATTGTATCTTTAAAAAAAAAAAAAACTTCGCAACTCTCCAATCGAAAGAAACAGACTGGCAGATTGAATCAAAAAACAGAATCCAACGATCTGTTGCACTCATGAAAGTCATCAAATCCAAAAAGTATTCACAGGCTAAAAATTAAAGAATGGAAAAAAAAATTAATGTGCCAGGATCCCAGAAACCAGCAGGAGTAAAACTTCTAGTACCAGACATGATAAATTTCAAGTTGAAACTGATTAGAAGAGACAAAGATCACTATGTACTAGTTAAAGAAACAATCCAACAAGAAGAGACATAGATAAATGTATGTGTACTTGTGGACAGGGGCACCTATCTTCATAAAACAAAAACTGCTCAAATGAAAAGATCAAAAGGACATTAACACAATCATAGTAGGGAATTTTAATATCCCAGTTTCATAAAGAGACAGGTCAACTAAACGAACAAACAAAAAAACCAATTAAGAAATTTCAGAGCTACATCAGACCCTTAAACATGTAGACTTAATGGATATATACACCCCTTAATGGAGTATTCCACCCCTGTATAAGAGAGTATGCATTCTTTTCAGCTGCATAGGTTACTTTTTCCACAGTAGATCACATAATAGTCTGCAAAGGTTGCTTAAGTAAATATAAATAATTGAAATCACCCCACGCATACTCCCAGACCACTGTGCAATGAACATAGACATCCACAACAGAAAAATTTCAGAAAAGACAAAAGTCCCTGGAAAATTAAAACATGCTCCTAAACAACCAAGGGGACACAGAAGAAATCAAAATAGAAATTTAAAAATTTCTAGAAGTTAATGACAGTGATTGTACAACTCAACAAAACCTCCGTGACACTATGAAAGCAGTCCTAAAAGGAAATTCCTTACAATTGATGTTCACAATAGGAAAATAGAGAAAGCCCAAATAAATAACCTTAAGAGAAATCTTAAGATACTTTCTTGAGAAATAACACCAAAAGAGCTTCAAACTGAAATTAAGAAGGGAAACTACAAGGATGTAAGTAGAAATCAATGAAATCAAGACTAAATATGTTTTTTAAAAAAGCAATGAATCGAAGAACTGGTTCTTTAAAAGAAAAAATAAAATAGATAAACCCTTTGCCAGACTCATCGGGAAAAAAAGAGAAAAGACTCACATCAATGCAATTAGAAATGAAAGAAGGTGAAATAAAAACAGACACTGTTGAAATCCAGAAGATAGTAACAACTTTGAAAAATTATTTTCCAACAAATTAGCAAATTCAAACAAATTTACAGATTTCTAGACACAAACAAGCTACCAAAACTAAACCAAGACAAAAACATGCTTAGCAACCCAATAACAAACAATAAAATTGACTCAGTAGCAAAGAATGTATCAACTAAAAAAAGTCCAGGACTTGATGATAGTTCACTACCAAATTCTACAAAACTTTTAAGGATATAAATGATCAGTACTATTCAAGCTCTTCAAAGAAATTGAAAAGAATGGAGTGCTTCCAAATTCATTTAGGGAAGCCAGTATCACACTGATTCCAAAACTGGATAAACACTCAACTAAAACAATGAACAAGATGGAAAAGACAGTCTGAAAATAATACCATTACTAATAGCTTCAAGAAAGATGAAACATCTAGGAATTAATTTAACCAAGGAAGTGAAAGACTTCTCCAAAGAAAACTACAGTACTCTGAACATCAAAATGGAAGACAACATCAGAAAATGGAAAGATGCCCCCTCCTCCTGGATAGGCAGAAGCAATATTGTCAAAATGGTCATATTTCCAAAACTGCTATATAGATTCAGTTCAGTCTCAATCAAAATGACAACAGCATACTTTACAGATCTAGAGAAAACGATCCTATAATTCATCAGAAAAGACCCAGAGTAACAAAACTAATTTTGGGCAATAAGAACAAAGCAGTTGGCATAGTAATACCTGACTTCAAGCTATACTACAAAGCAATAGTGATGAAAATGGCATGGTCCTGGAACAGAAACAAACATATGGATCAGTGGAACAGAATTGAGGATACAAAGGCCTCCCCAGACATATTCAACTATTTGGTCTTTGATAAAGGGCCCAAAAGCATATGCTGGAGAAAAGATAGCCTACTCAACAAGTGGTGTTGAAAAACTGATTATCTGTGTTCAGAAGAATGAAACTGACCCCTATCTCTCACCATATTCTAAATTAAAATCAAAATAGATCAAAAGTCTAAACACTAAAACAGAAACACTAAACTTACTGGAAGACAAAAATAGGTAAAATATTTGAAGACATCGGTATAGGAAAAGATTTTATACATGGAACCTCAATTGCATAAGAAATAGCAGCCAGAAATAATACATGGGATTATTCAGACTAAAATGCTTTTGCACAGCAAAAGAATCAATCAACAGAATGAAAAGACAACCTACAGAATATGAAAAAAAATTTTCCAGCTATTACTCAGACAAAAAGGACTAATATCAAAAATATACAAGAACTCAAAAAAAAAAATTAAGCCACCCAAAATTAAAGAGCCAATCAAGAAATGGGCAACAAAACTGAACAGACACTTTACATAGGAGGAAATACACATGGTCAACTAACATATGAAAAAATGCTCAACAACTGGAGAAATGCAATTAAAACAACACTAAGATTCCTTCTTTCTTTGGAAAGAATGGCAACCATTAGGAAATCAAACAATAACAATACTGGTATGGCTATGGCAAAAAAGGAAGCCTTCTGCATTGCTGATGGGAATGCAAACTAGTACTATCATTATGGAAATCTGTATGGAGATCTCTCAAAAAAATGAAATTAGACATTCCATATGACCCAGCAATTCTTGCTAGGTATCTTCCCCAAAGTGATTAAGTCACCATACTACAGCAATGCACGAATACCAATGTTTATAGCAGCATAATTTATAATACCTAAGTCCTGGGAACAGCCTGTATGCTCATCAACAGACAATTGGATAAAGCAAATGTGCTGTCTATATATAATGGAATACTACTTGGCTATAGAGAATGATGCATTTGAGGCATTTGTAGGAAAAGGGAGGCACCTGGAAAACATAATGTTGAAGGAAATAAATCAGACATACAAACTTAAATACTTTATGGTATCTCTCATTTGAATCAGGTGAAGTACAGACAAGGAAAATGATAAAAACCCATAGAAAGGAAAATGGGAACAAATCTCTTGCAGTGGTGGAAGTCATCCAAGGGAAAAAATGTGAGGGATGAAGAGGCAGGAAAGGGGAAATGAGAGGATAAAAGATATGCTATGTACACGAACCTAATAACTCCAATTAACGTAAATGTTATGTTATGGATTAAAAATTGGTGGTCAACTTCACACCAGCTGAATTAAATCAGCACGGTGCTGAGTGTAGACAGCCCACCTGAGGAAAGTTACCAGCATAAAAAGAGACATGGAGAGGAAGAGCGGGGCATTGTGGCTTCTCCTAAGTGCTGCTGTTTGGAGCCCTTGGTTCTCCTGGAGGAGCTTGTCAGGCTGGCTCCCCAATATGAACTCAGCCATTATCATCGGAGGAGCTTGGGACCTTGTCTCTGAGAGTGGCTGCGGTTCACTTTGGGGAGCTCTGGTCCCTATGTTGAGCATCGCTTCCTGGCTCCGGAGGGGAAGATGGTTGCTGTTTAAACTCCAGGAGAAGTTGTCACGCTGGCTTCCTGGCATGTACTCAACTGTTCTCATCGTCGGAGGAGCGCGGGACCTCATTGTTGCTGAGGATGGCTGTGGTACTTTCCAGGAGCCCCGGTTCTTATTTGAGCATTGCTTTCTGGCCCCACTATAGAACCCTCAAGCTACTAGCACAGATCCTTCATCCCACTGGCATAGACTTTCTAGCTTCCACTGCTGACCTTTGGGCCTTCCCAGAACAGACTTTGGTACTGTGGACAGATTTCCTGGACTTTCTTGTGTTTAACACTGGGTAACCATCATAAATAATACTATAAATTCTGTGTCCTGATTATAATCTTTCTCCCTGTGACCCTGACCATAACATGTTATATGCCATAGCATGAGCTAAGACAAATATTATCAACAAATTTGAGACAGGGGGTAAAGGAGCAAGAGGAGCGGGGGTAGGGAAGAAGAGGGGGATGAAAGACACTGAAACAAGCTATATGTACATGTAACCACGTCCCGAGATGACTAGAAACTGCGTGAATGACAAACGTACTAAAAACCAGAAACAGAAACAAAGTCTTGTGAATTTTATAGCCTAAAGTGATTTTATCCTCTTTTAGATAGATTTCTGTGACTTGGGAACCATAGCTAGTGTTTAGGAAACGTCATTGTATTAGTCTTATTTGCTCTTGTGTCTCTGAATATATCTATCAAAAACCAAAGTGCTTCAAAAGATTAAGTATGCATTTCAATGAAATACAAAAATGAGAAAATGGAAACTCTCAATGACTATAAAAATACATTGATAAATTAGCTTTATAATATTTGGAGAGGGGTTTGGTCAATCAACTTTGGCCACTGAAATTTTTTTGGGGGGTATGACTTTAACAGAAGAAAGGAAGATGTTATGAGAAAGGAAAGGTAGAATTTAAAGTTTATTTTTAGTTTGTTTTATAATGATATGTATGACTAGCTTTAAAGCCACTCTACATAACTCAAAAATGTAGTGACAGATGAAAAGCACAGTAGAGCTTACTTGTATGAGTATATATGTAACAAATACTTTAACCTATCTTTTATTTGGTTCTTTCAGGTTTTCTAAATTTACTATTTCAACTTAAAGTCTAAATTAGTGACATATGTAAATAATATACTGTACTTATGAAATATATCTAAATTTGGAAACAATGTAGGACTTTTTAAAAAACAACTCTTTGTTCACAAAGGAGAAATGTACAGTTTAATAAGTTAAAGTTCATTTACCTATTTCTATCTTTTCTGATAAATACTGGTAGATGTTTTCAGTAACTGGATGAAAGTTCATTTTATAATTTCCACAGCAATAATCTTTGTAGAGATAACCAGCAGTCCAGGTTAACAAAACACAAGGAGTGGTACATAGTATTTTTGCAAAAATTTACTTTTTCAGTGGCAGAGTAAAAGCCAACTTTCTTTTCCCATTTTATAAATTGATACAATCTCTGCATTAATTTGCTATTAGTTATATTAAGCTAAGTGAGCCCTAAGGAGCATTGGTCAAACTTCATTCTGATGTGTAGAGGAAGGATGAGACTCAGTGGCTGTTTCTCTAACTACAAATAAAAAGATTCTACACTTTTTCACTCTTATCTAGTTTATTCTGCTGGCCTATATGCCAAAGATGTGATCATAAGGTTTTATTAGACATTTGATTGTTTTGTTGGCAGTGACCTTCAGCCTCCAGCTGAGATGACCTCCAGATATAACTCTTCTGGGGCATTATGTTCTATTTCAGATTACCAGTTCCAAAGGTTAGGTTGTCAGGGATGGATGGGAGAGATTTTTACCTTTTATTCTGAAAGTACAAGTAAAATCCCCAGTCAGCTTCTGTCTGGATTCAATGGTCTTACAGGGCTGTTGGTATAAATTCCAGCTTGTCTGATTTAGTAAAAGGCAAGGTTTGCTGTACAACAATTCCATTTTATTATTTATTAATTTGATGGGCAATGATATTCACGCGTGTCTTCCACTTTCTTGTCAATAGCAAATTAGGTGGCTTAGTATAATTTGGGATTTGTGGAATCCCAAAGTGATAATTATTGTGTTAATAGTTTTTACTTCTGTTAAAACAAGGGCGCTATATTAAATTTGGAATAACACTGAATTAGTACGATATTCACCTCTTTCCAATTTTTGGAATAAAGGCAGAATTAGTTTCTTTGGAGTTAAAAGATCAGAACAGAAGGTCACCCTTTTTGACAATGTGCAAATAGAAGCCACTTCAGATGGAAGGATAGATGAATCCACCATCACTACGTCAGTAAGAGTTTGTTTGCAATTGGAAGCTCATTTCAGAAAATGTGAACTCCTTTTTTCAATGTTTCCAAGAGTTATAAAGAGGCTGTATTTACTCCCTTGATTAGGAATTTAAATAGTGGTCTCACATATAATAACAGATTGGAAGTGCTGAAGAATGAATACTTTACACCACACATTTCTAAAGGTAAAATTTGCAGCAGTCAAGATACATGAAGATTTGGAAGTTGAAGTTTCATATCTTCAGTTTCAGATTTAGGAACTGGATTACAAACATCATGTTTTAGACCACATTCTGATTTTGCAAAATATGTCTTGGACATCACACTAGATTTCCAAGATGTGTATTTTCAAGAAATTGAATCTCTGATAGCTAAACTTGTAAAAAGCAAGATCAGTCAGATCACCCAGGAAAGCTTTACCAAGCATCTCAAAATGCAAACAATATATAAAAGTTCTATGAGAAACACACATGACCTCTTTCATTGTAACATTTTCCACAAAACATCAGAATTTTATCCAGAATAAGTGACTAAGTATGAACACTTTTGGGACAATGTACCTATTTTTTAAAGTTGTAGGTAGACCATGATACTGTTTATTAATTGCAGACTCTGAAAGCCTGAGCAGTTCCAATCAAATTATAGTATACAATGGTTAATAAATCACATTTAATCATATGCATGTACATTGTCAACACACTACACAACATTGATATAAATGACTATAGTGACTGTTAGGGTTATATAATCATGCCTTAATTTTTAAATTTTTTTTCACTGCTAGTTCTCTCATTTCTATAAATTAGAATCAAACAGAACAATGTAGTTTGGTCTTTTTTCATTATAAACCTTTTCCCACAGACACATGTGAGAATAAGAGGTCGGAGATCTGATATTTCTGGCCCCAGGATGGCAGCGTGTGAACCCTTTCCAGTAGACTTTGACCTCTGCAGTCCTCTCTCAGACCCCAGGAACTGACTGTGTTCCCAGAGAGCACCACCCACCTACCTGCTCCTTTCTTCTCAACCTGTCCTCTGTTCCATCTTCATCTGTGCAAAAGATTCCTTACATTCCAAAGGTACTGCGGCAATTAAATATGTGGACCATTGGGGAGGTTTTTTTTAACCCTTTCTGATAAAATCCTCAGTTCTATTTTTTACTATAGTGTAGGAAAGGACATCAGATGATGCAACCATTTTTGGTTGCAAGTATTTGAATAAACCAGATTCCTTTTCAGGCAAAACCTTCATATTGTATGACTTCGTTGATCAAGGGACATCTGACAGGTATCTCTTTGGTAGCTGGTGCCTGAAGTTTCTTTAAAGAGAAACGATACACTGTAAATAAATTAGAGATTACTAAGAATGACACTATAAAACAAATTATGACCAATTTAAATAATCACCTCTTTCATGGAGGGAGCAAGAGAGAGCAGGACAAACCAGAAAGAGGGCGGCTGGGCAGAGGTATTCACCTGCGTTAAAGAAAACATCTATGGAAAGTTGTTGGCCTGTGACAGCTCAGTTTAGTATCAACCACGTTTGAACACGTATTTCATTCATCTCAGTATAAACAGGAGTTGTGAACTGTGTTAAAGGCCAATCCATATTGTTATTTTATTTAAAATAGCTGCTTATAATAGGGATCCCATTTTACACAAACTCCAACTTATTCTACATTTTTGTATTCTGTGCTTCATAGAATTTTCTTAGTTTTTAACTCAACAACTGCTCATAAAGTACTTACTAAGTGTCAGTTATTACACCAAAAGCTGAGGATGAATAAATCAAGTCATATATGTTAAGGTGTCTAGTGTACAGTAGGAATTCCACCGTTAAGAATAGAAAAGGTGAAAATGATCAATTGTAGAGGGATTGTATGTAGCCTGCAAATAGAAAAGGGAAACTGTGATGAAATTTGTCTTACTGAAGTGAAAGAAGCTAATAGAGCAGTTCCATCTGAAATCATTCACTTCACAAATATTTACCGAGCACCCACAAGTAACAGGAGAGCACCGACAGGAACAGAAAATACAACTGTGGGCAACATTTCTGCACTCAGATTATGTATCACATAATGGGCAAAAGAAATATTAATTACAACAAAGAAAGGTAAGAATAAAAATAAAGCAGAAGAGAAGAAATTCAGTGTCGAAAAGGTAGCTATTTTGATAAGTTGTTCATGGACATCGCCTTGACAAGATGAGTTATGAGTAAAGATTGTAAGGGCAGGAATTCACCAAGTAAATGAGAATTTGGAAGAAACATGTTTGAGGCAGAGGGAATAGCATATACAAGGGAAAGGATGCCTGCAACACAATGTATGTTTATGAAATAGTGGTTAGGGTGGAAGTGTGTGTGTGTGTGTGTGTGTGTTTGTATGTGTGTGTGTGTGTTTACACATGTACTTGGGAGGCTGTGAAGAAACATAAAAAAGAGTTTGGAGTGAGACCAGGAATCAGGTTGCATCAGGATAGGGAAGCCACATTTTAATAGGTCAATATGAGCAATATGGTGCTTTGATACATGTGTAAATTTTGTAATGCTTAAATAATATTAAACATATTTATCTCCTCAAAAATTTATTATTTTCTTTATGGTAAAAACTTTTAAAAATTCTTCTAGCTTTTGAAATGTGTATTACATTATTGGTAGCTCTAGTCAGTTTACTTAGCAATAGCACATCAGACTGCTGGCTTCTGTCTAACAAGAACTGTACCCATTGGTAGACTTTTCACCATTCCTCCCTCCCTTCTAATCTCCCCTACCTCTGGTAAAACTCTATGTTCAGCTTCTCTGAGATCAACTTTTTTTAGATTCCACATACAAGTAGTTATATCATACTTGTCCACTGTGCTGATCTCATTTCACTTAACATAATTATCTCCAGTTCTATGCATGTTGTTGCAAATGGCAAGAATTCATTTGTACGACCAAATAGTGTTCTATGTGCACACATAACACATTTTCTTAATCCATTCATCGGCTGATGGGCACTTAGGTTGTTTCCATTTCCTGTCTATTGTGACTATACTGTAATGAACATGGGAGTGAAGATATAATATATTTATGTATCCTGTAAGAGAATTTCTTGTTTTTCTGGTAGCTCCACTTTTAATATTTTGAGGAATTTTCATACTGCTTTCCATTGTGGCTGTACTAAATTAAATTTCCATGAATAGTGTACAAGGATTCCCTTTTCTCCACATTCTTGTCAACACTTGTTACTTTTAGGCTTTTTGACAGTAGTCCTTCTTATTCCTTATGAAATTCACAGCTTGCAAATAGTTTCTCTCATTTTTTAGGGTACGTTCTGTGATTGCTTCCTTTGCCATGCAGTAGCTTTAAGATTTTAAATTAGGACATGTTAGTCTTACAAAGCTAGATTGGTTGGAGCAATCTAAGCACTCTGGCATTAAGATGTATCTAGCATTAATTTATGTTTTGCATAAATGAACCAAGATCATCCTCTGTAGCTGTTGTGAATTTTTCTTGCACTCATGTATGTTGATTTTGGGCACCAGTCAACAGAATTACTGATGAACAAGAGAAAAGGAGCAACTGAAAAGGTGGTACCAGGAGATGATTTACTGATGATACAGGAAACAAGGATATCTTCTTATGGAAAGAGAAAACAGCTGTTTGGTCAGTGTTTGAGAACATTTTTTCATTTAGTTCATTAAATACCCTACATATGCATATTTCAGATTATAACTGTAAGTACTCTAAACTATTGTTAGAAACAGTAAAATTGTTTTACTTTGATTTGTAGAGGAGGTCTCAGCTCCTGCATAAAGAATTCTGGGGGTTCTCAAGACCTTTCCCTGGGCTCCACAAAGTCAAAACTATTTTTGTGATAATATTATGAAGCAACTCCCTTCTGCACTCTGTTGGCATTTGAACTGATGGTAGCAAAGGATCGGTGCTGGTACACTGAGATGGATCAATCCAATGGCACTAAACCGTGACAGTAGTCATTCTAGTCTTCCCTGGCCACACTCACAAAACAGCCAGTTTCACACTCACTTAATGAAACTGCTAGTTGTGAGTACACATTTTCATGATGAAAATGAGAAGCATACATAAAGCAAGTATGATGTTGTCTTGAGGAAACTTGAGTTTCAAGCTAAACTAGTCTCAATTTGAGAAAATGACAGACATCATTCAGGCTTAGGCACTTGGCAGGCAATTCTTAAAAGTAGTAATATGATGTGAGCCTGGTACTTCAAAGAATGCAATTGTTTGAATATGTTGTTGCCAGTAATAAAATTTAAACTTCCAAGCAAAATTAGTATTTTTGAAAAACCATCCATCACTATGAGCTTAACAGCATCTTAATATTTAAAGACTTTGCTGATAGGAGGGTGGTGATGTTAACAAACTCGTTTGTTTGTTTTTTAACATTGTATAAAGATCATTTGAAAGAACCCCATAAATCAGTAAGGCACTTATTTTCCAAATGACCAATGTCGTGGACACTATAAAATAAGGCAGGAATAAACAATTCATTCAAAATTCAAGACATATAAATAGATTTTAATGTGACAGAGAAGGGAAATTCATTGCCATGGAATTTAGATTCTATATTACAACCAACTTTTGAGAAACTATCAGTTATTGCTTTGCAGCATAGCATCAAAAATAAAAAATACCCAAAATGGCCTGGAAAAGCATTATAATATTCTTTGCTTTTCCAGACGACATATTTGTGTGAAGGTATATTTCTTTCACACACTTTCAGCAATACACCATACTGCAACAGAGTCAATACAAAAGTACATTAGAGAATCTACCTTAAATATAACTAGACATTAAAGAGATTGGCAAAACTGTCCAGTGCCAAATCTCTTACTATTTTTAAAGAAAATATAGCTATTTTTATAAAATCGTTATTCATCAATAGGTCTGTTATGATCTTAAAACAAATTAATGTATGTACTTAATATTTTTCAGTTTTAACTTATAATGTGAAATATATTAGTGGATATAGCCAAAATAAACAAAGTGGGGTCGAGTTGTCAGACTTAGCAAATAAAAACATAGGACACACAGAAGTGTAAATTTCATATACACATCAATTCTTTTAGTTATGCATATGCCCTATGTAATATTTTGGACATAATTATCTACCTGAAGCTCAAATTTAACTGAGAAGCCTTAGTTTTACCTTGTAATTTGATGTTGGCATTCTCAATTAATTTTTGCGAATGTAAAGAAAGGAGTTTCAAAATGATAGTTTGAAAATTATATTGAACATTTTGCTTTTGCAGTCTGTTCTAGACATGCCTTCATCTATGGATATCTTGTTGATGTAGCAAATAAATGTATTATAGTATCAGAACTGATAAGTTTGAAGCATTTTTCAAACATAACAATGATTAACTCATTTGCAGAGTGTGAAACAACATTGAGGATGCTCTTATTAAAGTATTTAGTAGTGATTGAAATGATTTCTATACTTATAGAAACTTTTCTTTGAATAATAATAAAAAAATGCAGTATTTGGTGTAGAAACCTTAAAATTTGAGGTTTCATGTAAGTGTTCAAGAAGGAGGGCCTAATAAAAGATACGCTATCAACTTTTTAAAATTTTTTTTATTTTAAAACAAAAAAAGAATAAAAATGATACAGAATTTCAAAACAAAATAATAGATTAGCAATAGTTAAAATATTGCATATTGTTATATTCAAAGTTCAGATTACACGATATAGGCATGAAAAAATGATCAAACAATGAAAGCACAAATGTTCTTCTTGATGAACAGAGATTAGTAGTATAATTATCTATTTTATGCATATATATATATGTATGTATTTTCCCTTCTTTCTTTTCTCTTTTCCCTTATCCCAGCTGTTCTTTCATTGTGAGCAGTTTCTTTCCCTTTCACTTTGACAATGTCTATTGTACATTGTACACCTACTCTCTCGGTTTTTTACACTAGGGAGACAATATGATGTTTACACATGAAAGTCTTAATGTTGGAAAGTACCTGCATATCTATCTAGGATCAATTAAGAGTCATATTTGCACTGGAATAGTACTTTATACTACTTATGGAAAATAATAGACCTTTACGTTTGGATTGTATTTAATATCAGAAAAAAAGCAACAATAATATACTTTTAAGATTTTTTAAAAATAGGGTCATATTTCACAGCTACTTGTTTTGTTTGCAGTATGTCCTTGCACTATGTTGTCTTTCCACAGCAGTATCTTTACCCACAGTTTTTAATTGCTCCATAGTGTGAGTATACCACAGTTTTTATTTTTTCTCCACCAGGATGCATTTGCGTTATTTCAAACAATGCTGCCATGAACACCATTGCACAACTCTTCTCTCGCAGTGGTGGCAAGTTCCCAGGGTGGTAGGATGAAAAGAAAAATTGTTTTGGCATGGTTGCACTGGTAGAAAGGAAACACGCATACAATTATTTTTACTCTTATACTATTTTGTGACGGTTACGCAGAGAACTTTATCTTCCTGAAAGTTCACAGAAGGTTTGGAAATGCCAAAGAAGCCATCTTAATGGAACCTGTTTCCTCGTTATCTGACTGTGTCTGACACCCTAAATTGCTTCGTTCAACATCCATTCTAATCCATGGCTAATGTGCAGCAGCTGGGAAGTTAAAATTGCATTCCTCACACTCTCTGGAGACTATAACATGATTTAGGTTCCATCATATTATTGTGCGAGTGTTTAGAAGCTGAATCAAATGCAGGGAAAAGCCAAATCTGGGGCATACATTTTGCTGGCAAGGATCAAGGCCAAGGTGGCAGCTGTAGCAGGAACTTCCAATGTGGTAGGTGGCTTCCTGATTCAGCAGCTTTCTAGAGCAGCAGAGGCATATTTCTGGATCATGGCAGAGTAGCCTGGGACTGAAGTCAGCACTATTAGAAGCAGATTCATAATTTGTCAGTTTCCTGCAACTGCAGTGGTAGTTCACCTGCTCAAGGCAAAAAAGCAGAGTATTTCTGGGAGCTGCTGGTTGTTTCTGATTGTTCAGGCTCCAACTCTCCCTCCATTGCTTCCAATAATTCTGTCAGTTCT
>RJWT010036358.1:0-13278 GCA_004365215.1 Cuniculus paca | reverse complement strand
GTCTTATTTAAGTTCAGATCTGTGCATGTTCTGCCTGTTTTCTACGAGCTCCCTCTCTTCCAGGTCCACCAAGAAGGAGCAAGGATCTCCCTGAGATATTTAATTGTTAACTACAGAGTTTTTATTTTTCCTACTAGGAATGCAACCTTCAACCATAGGACACATGACAGATGCAATGCTTATAAAGCACACTTGTGGCAGAAAACTACTTGATCATTTGTCTAAGAGTATGTTCATTGTTGGGAAAGTAGTTGGTTCAGCTAAGTCATAAATGGTAGCACCAGTCGAGCGGTCAGTGACACCTGCTCACCTGTTAACTAACCAACTGTCTCCTATACACAGTGAGTTTTCTTAGAAAACTTCAGACCCTCTGATGCATGAAATAAAGGATGAATCAAATCCAAACACAACACAAAGCCTTCTTTCTACAGTTTTGGCATCCACTGAAGTTTCACTACAACTTAGTTGCTGCATAAACACTGTATGTACACCTCATTTCATTTTCATAATTCTGTGAGGGAAGATATTGTTATTGTGCCTGTTTATTTATTTTTGAGATAGGTTCTTGTTATATAATCCAGCTGGCCTTGAACTCACTGTGTAGCCCAGGTTGGCCTGAAACTTGGGTAATCCACCTGCTTCAACCTCCCAAGTGCTGGGATTGCAGCTGTGTCCCACCACATCCTACTGTCCCTATTTTAAAGACAGGGAAACTGAGGCTCAGAGGGAAGTAGTTTGCCCAGATCATACAGATGTTATGTATGAGAGCAAGGACTCAAGCCTTTACTTTATTCCAAAGCTGAGGTTGAGAAGACTGGCTTTGTAAATAGGTTCATTTTCTAAATCCTGTGTGTGTGTGTGTGTGTGTGTGTGTGTGTGTGTGTGTGTGTGTTTACTTGTCTTGTTTCTTTTTAAATTTCTATAGAAAGTTTTTTTTAAATGCCATTTTTATCTGGACTCAGTGGAAGTGGGTTTTGTACAGGCTTATATGAGCCTAGCATCAGAGCGTCCTCTTAGGCAGTTCTGTAACCATCAGAAGGTTCAGGAGGGACTTGGGGAGTCGAGGTAGAAAGAGCAGAAAGAGGAAAGTAGAACGGGTCAACCACAGAGCCTTGCATGGTAAACCAGAGATTCTCAATCTTTTGGTGGTTTTGTTAAAAATAAATAGCTGGGCTTCATCTCCAGCCATTCTGATTCAATAGTTCCAGGAGAAGTCTAAAAGTCTGTGTTTCTAACAAGTTCCAAGAAAACACTGCTGGTTCAGGGACTGCACTTCATGAAGTATTGGTCTAAGTCTCCAAAGAAAGGAGAGAGATTTCAGACACATAATCCCTGCCTTACTCTCCCTACCTTGCCTCACTCTCTGAAAGTCCTTTGAATTTATTCCTGGAGCCATGTGATAGAGATTTGATTTGATGCAGGATCTCACTGTGTAGTTCAAGTTGGCCTTGAGTTCACGATGTAGCCTAAGCTTGACTCAAACTAGCAATGATCTTCCCATCTCAGCCTCCTGAGTGCTGGGATTACAGGTGTGCACCCTCATGCCCAGTGTAGAGTATTTTAATATGTAGTTTTTCTTACTTTGCTCATGAGTACCAGACCCATGAGCCACATTATAAAGCCCTCCCATTCACAGAACAATGATTGTTGACTCTGGTTTTTACAAGGTGGCCAGGGTATCATTACTGATCTTCCAGATCTCAATCCTAGGCTTGAGATGTGATTTGCATGTCTAAGAGTCAGCTTTTGGAGGCAGGTACACCTGAGTTCAAACCTGGCTTACTCAGCATTAGTCCAACAGCTGCCAGTGTGTGATCCCAGACTCTCCTTGTTTCCTTATCCCTCACACCCAATCCATCACCAATCCAATGGGCTCCGCCCTAAAGCGTATTTTCAAACCATTCACCTGAATCCACTGCTGCCTCTTCAGAGACAATTTCCTAGCAAGTCCTGTCAAAAGTAGCCTTGTCTTGCATTCCTTTGACCTCTCCCTGCACATTTCCTTCTCACAGCACTTAGTACAACTAATACTTTTCTCATTTATTTATGTATTTCTGTCTCTTTCCTTCACTTCCAGAGTGTGAGTCCCACTGTAGCGGGATTCTGCATGTCTTTTTCACCTATGGATCTTCAGGGTCTTTTGGAATAAAACCTGACAGATAATTTCATCTCAAAATATTTGTTAGACATATGGAAGAATGAATAAATGCATGAGCAAATTACTTTCTTGAGCTTTAATTTCTTCATTAAGATAGAAATAACGGTAACTGTATTTACCTCATAAAGTCATTTTGAGGATGAGACGAGGTAATACAGTTGTCTCTTAGTGTTCATGGGGGGCTGATTCCAAGACCCCCCAGATGTCAAAACCTGAAGAGCCTTAGTCCCTTCTACAGAATGTCATAGCATTTGTGTGTAACCCATGTGCCACTTCTGTATGCTTTAAATAATATCTAAATTACTTACAATGGCAATACAAGGTAAATGCTGCATGAATAGTTGTTAAACTATGTTGTTAGGGAATAGTGATAAGAAAAAAGTCTGTACATTCAGGACAGATGCAATGTTTCCACGTTTTCAATCTGCAGTTGGTTGAATCTATGGATCCAGAAACTATCCATAGATAGCCAGCAGAGAGCCAGCAGTAAATGTACAAATAATAATTGTGAACACTTACATAATATGTTTGTCCACTGTTTATTACTATATAAATACTCGACACAGGCTACTTATGAAGTAAAGAGGCACTTATTTTTGCCTCTTGGTTCTGGGAATTCAAGGCAGTGGCCTCGTTAGTCTGGACCTCTGGTGAATGCTGCAGACCAGAAGCATGGGTTGGAGCAAGTGCTCAAATCTGAGCCAGGAAACAGAGAAGGAGACAGAGATGGGTGTCAGGGGAAGAGGGTATCAGAATCCTACAATCTGTTTCAAGGACATTCTCCTAACAACCTAAGGATCTGCCATGGGACCCACATCCTGAGGGTGCATGGCATCTCCAGTGCTGCCACGCTGGAGCCTATGCCTTTCAGAAGGACCTTCGGGGGACACCCATCCAAACTACCGCATAGAGGGCTTGCCATGTGTTAGGAACTGCTATACACCTGATGAAATGTTCGTAAAATCTTATTTTACAGGTGAGGAAGTAGAGACAAAGACAGATCACAAGATATACTCAACTCATGAATAGCAGAACTAAGACTTGGGCCCAATTGCAGAATTCAGTACTGATTCCCAGAATTCAGTAATGACTTTCCTTCTCCAACCTTTACCTCTTAATTCTCCCTTCTTCCTCCTCCTCCCCCTCCTCCTCCCCCTCTTCTTCTTCCTCTTCCTCTCCTCCTTCTCCTCCTCCTTTTTCTTCTTTTTCCTCCTCCTTCTCTTCTTCCTCCTATTCTCCTCCTTTTCCTTCTCCTTCTCCTCCTCCTCCTCCTCCTTCTTGTTTTTGTTTTTTGATACACGATCTCACTATGTAGTCCAGGCCAGCTTTGAACTCCCTATGTAGTCCAGGATGACCTCAAACTTGAAGTGATCTTCCTGCCTCAGCCTCCTGAGTGCTGGAGTTACAGGCATGCACCACCACACCTGGCTTACTTCCTAATTCTTAAGGGTTCCAAATTATTTTGATTTAAGTAGGTTAACTAACAGAACATTTCATGCTACCCTTTTTTAACTTCTCTGTAGCGTTGTGTAGAATGAGGCATAGCAGAGCAGACTATTTTCCATTCCCCTTTGAGAGCTATGGAGCCTTGGTATATGGGGTGGGGCACTCACTGAAGAGAAGGAAACAAGCTTTCTCCTGTGCAGATCACCAGGCCTGGACTCCACAGCGACTCACAGTATTGTTTACCTCCATGGTACAAAGCATATTGCTTTACCACATTGAAAAACAAAACAAAACAAAAACTAAAGCATATATTCTAAAGGCCTTGATATCCTCTGATATTTGTTAAGAAAAGTATCCAAAAAGTGTCCCCTTGGACCAAAGTTACCAAACCACTGAACTCAAATACTAAAACATGAGATTCCAAGGAACTGACATTTGATACCACACAATTTTAGTCCGTTTTGTAGTAGGAAAAAACACAGCTGAGGAAGGTGCCTGATGAATTTCCACTCAGTTTGATTTGAGATGCCCACAGCACAGAGCCAGTGTTGGAGAACTAAATCTGGACAGAGGCAAATTCGTCTGATCACTAGGGCAGGACCCTGCAGTCAGTGACAAGTTTAGAGTACTTCACAGACTGTTACTTGCAGATAGAGGACCTCTTATCCTTGCTGTTTCCTCACCTGGAAAGAGGATGCGGCTGATCATACCAGGGAACACCATTAGGAAAAGGGGGAGAACCTTCAGGTAGGCGGCCATCAGGGATCCTCCTTTGGCATGGGACAGGTTCTTGGCAGCCAGACTACGCTGAACAATCACCTGGAATACAGGGAGAGTGGTTGGAAGCTGAGGTGGACCTTCTCGGGAGGCAGACTAGCTGTGCAGAGTGTCTTGGGAGATTGACTTTTGTTGTTTGCCTGGCTTCATTTTGAGGAAGCTTCTCTTTCTATTCCCAGGCCTTGTGATCTAAGCGGGGTGGCTGTGACTCTTGCTCTGCTCCCTCCCCACACCTTTGTCCTGGCCATTTACAGTTCACAGAATAAATCTACCATCATCATCATCATCATCATCATCATCATCATCATCATGTTAAGGAAAAAATGTACCCATGACAGTCCAATTAAAGCTCTTCTTGAAAATTCTTCCTAATAAAGGCAAGGGATAGAGGCACTCTGCCCCCTAGAGCCTCCAGTAGCATTGTGAACCTCTGGGGTCCTGTGAAGCTATTGGTTGCATCTCTGCCACCATACCAGGCACTCTCTTTGAGACTGAAGTCCTCTCAGAGGAAAGAAAACCAGGAAGTAAAGGAAGAGAAGTCATTTCTGATGAGCCCTTCCATCAAACCCTACCAGGTCTGGTTTACAGTGTGAACTCTGGAGATGGAGACAGCCTCCAAAAATGGGGTTTGAATCCTACCTCCCCACTTTCTGACTGTGACTTTGAGCAGGCAGCTTTGCCCCTCTTTGCCTTAGTTCGATCTGCCAAGAGGATTAACTCAAGGCAGTTTTGACGATCAAATGGAATAAAAGTATTTAGAATACTTAGCTAGTGTCTGACACATAGTAACTGCCCCATAAATCTTAGTTACTGCTGTCCACCTGTAGCCTTTCAGACCTGGAAGCTTTCAGAAATCGCTTTTTATGTTTAAACTGTTTTTTTTTTCCCTACAAATAACGCAAGTTCGCATCAAATAACCCTAATGAGAAGCATGTCCAGAGGCAGGATTTATCCCAAACCCCACATAACCACACCCTTAATAATTTATTAAATCCCACAGTTCAGATGTACAGGTATTTGGAGGTGCAGCAAGTGGGTGAGACGTCACCTTGAGGAATGTGTCAGCAGCAGAACCAGTGGGATTGAACCTTGTCAGACAATTGTCAGAGGCACCAGAATGATCAAAGAGAATGTAAAACAGGTGACTTTTGCTAATGATCCAACTGCAATCACAGTGACGCAAACCAACCAGATGAAGAAGTACCAAGCACAGGTACCAGGCTGCACTGGACATAGCGTATTCGACTGGTCTGAACTTAGAGAAACCCTGATCATGGCTAGCCACCCAACTGTGTCCTTCTGTAACTGTCAAACACTAAAAGGAATTGTAGCCGAGTAGTTATTGATAAGTAACATCTCAGGTGAAAAAGAAAAGGTGAACTAAGAGGAATAAAAATGTAATTAAAATGTGTGGAAGAAGGGAGCTTTAATGAGCTATGTCTAAAAAGTGTTTACTTTTTATTTTAATTTTAGTGAAATAATATCTCATTAGGTAGCCTAGGCTGGACTCTAACTTGTAATCCTCCTGCCTCAGCCTCCTAAACGCTAGGATGATAGATGTGTGACACCCGGCCCAGATAAAGAACTATATCTTCATCTATCATCTGCCTACCTTATCTTCATGTGTGCTTCTCACAATAATCATATTTAAACTTTGCTATGATGGGGATGGAAAAGAAGGGAGGGGAGCTTCTGGTGGGGGGTTCTGCACAAAAGTACAAGGAGGGGGCGGTTCGCAGAGTCAGGAGAGCACCTGCTCTGTGAGTTCCAGTGAGTGAATGGAGTGGGTAAAGGGCAGACAGACTTAGGTGTGATGCCCTGCTCTCCAAAGCCTCCGCAGTTCCATAACCCACCCAGGGCTCCGTGTTCTCATCTGTAATGGGGATAACGGTGGTGCTTGTGTTGTGAGGAATCCCGAAGTTCTTAAGGAGACTAGTAGTGATTGTTGTTATCATTGTTGCTGCTGTTCGTGAAAGAAATTAGAGAAAGAAGTTCAAATAGGTCAACAAAATAGAAGAGAGCTGGGATCTGACGTTGGAAGCCATAGCGGGGCTGTAGGTGAGCTGTTCAGAAGCACAAAAACAGTGAACACTGGGCCAATCCAGGAAGCAGGAAGGTTGTGGGGGTGAGGCTGGGCACGTGTAACTGTCCATGTCCGGCTGTCAGGAATGGCTCTTTCCTGCTGGCAGAAGGAGCAAGGCCGAGAAAGCAAGAAGGAGGATAGACTAGAAATGCAACTTTGCTGGGTGTGACCAGTTAAACAGAAAGGGCAGAGGGGGGTCTCAACTATTGGTACTATTTGTATTGGAGAGACAAAGCTTATAGTTTTTGCATCAAGGGTGCCTGGAGCTTACCCTGAACCCTCTCCAAGACCTTTCTGTTGAGTAGGGTGAGCTTAGGTCTGGCTAAGGTTTAGCCACTTAAGAGGACAACATTCCAGAGTATTTGCTGAGTCGGGGCCTGGCCCCCACAAGAGCTCCTGCTTTGGGCTTCTTTCAGAGTAAACCATCTCAAGCTCTGAACTTTACTGTTTTCTTAGGTTGTGAGTCTTGATGTGTCTGAGGGCTACAGGGGCTTCAGTGATTTACCAGTGCCTTTATGAGCTGGTTCAGTGAGCTGTGGATACAGAGGATAATGCCATATTGTGACCACTGTGATGTTGGGGCCAATAGGGAAAAACTGGGTTCTTCCTGTTTCAATCCTTTTTGTTTTTCATGGTGGACATCAATAGCATCATCTTTGTGGAGTGCTTTGCCTCTTCTTTTGAAATCCTCATCCACATGGCTACACTATCACCATGGGCGCAGTTGCATGATCTATAGGAAGGCTCTATGATCCTACAGACGAACCCTAGTTTGTCAAGTCAGACAAATTCTCCAGGGCTTTTAGAGATGGCGCTCACAGAGTTGTTAACCTTTTCTCTAGTTGGTCTCCAATGAGAGGTAAAAAACAAGTTAGGAAGCAGGAAGATGGAAAAGAAAACCGGACTAAGATGCCACAGTCCCTGAAGGCTGGTTCAGCCTCCTGTAGTTTGTATTTCATCAGCTAGTCAGTCCCCACCCTTTTCCTCAGCTAGCTGATTTTTCTGTCACCTGGAACCCTTAAGTACACCCTTATGTGCACAAATGATGATTATTTGGGTGTTGTGTGTGAAAGATTGACATGTGGAATTACCTTATTTGAGCAAAGGAGGGCAGCAAAAGAATTCCTTTCTTCAAGACTGGGAAATTCTGTATCCTTTTGCAGCTGACTTACCTATTATCTGTCATTTCTCAAGACTTCAAACACATATTGAGGCTAGAACATTTGAGAATGCAGTAGCAACATTTAAGGAAATCAGGCGATAATATATTATTTTTTAAAAAGAATTTTAAACATTAATTTTTTTATTTGGCAGCTAAGCATGATGGCACATGCCTACTGTCCCAGCTATTCCAGAGGCTGAGGCAGGAAGACTGCTTGAGCACAAGAGTTTGAGAAGAGCCTGGGTAGCATAGAAAGAGCTATCTTTTTTGAAAAATATATTTATTTAACATGTATAACATGTCAATATGTATACATTGGAGAAGGGCTAAACAGATAATTAAACATAAGAACTACTTCACATTCTTTTTTTCCTTTTTTATTTCTTTTTTTTTTGTAGTGAGAACACTAAAAATTCACTCTTAACAATTTTCTCTTCACTGTTATTAACTATAGCCACTGAGTTGTACAATAGATCTCTTGGACTTGTTCCTCCTGTCTAATTGAAATGTTGCATCCTTTGACCAACATCTCTCCAATATCCCAGCCTCCAGTCCTTTGTATTCTACTGCTGAGTTCAACTTCTTTAGATTCCACGTGAGTACGATCATGTGGTCTTTTGTCCTTTTGTGCTTGACTTATTTCACTTAACATAATGTCCTTCAGGTTCAACCCTATTGTTACAAATGAGAGGATTCCATTCCCTCTCTTGGCTCAGTGATTTTCCACTGTATGTGTACCACAATTTCTTTGTCCATTCATCTGCCTGTGGACACGTGGTGATTGTGGAAAGTGCTTCAGTGAGCATGTAAGTGCAGATGTCTCTCTGTCATACTGACTTAAATGCCCTTAGACATGTATCCAGTAGTGGGATTATTGCTTCATTGAGGTGTCAAAAGGAGACAGTAAAGAGTTTATAGCTCGGTGAAAGTCTTTTCTACTAGAGATCTGAAATTGTGATTTAAAAGAACTCTGGGGCTACTCATTTGGGACCCCTCTTATCTCTCAGAAGCCATTCCTTTTGTCCAATAAATTTTCTTACTCAATAAATAAATAAATAAATAAAACTGTGGCTTCTATTACCATGAAATGGTGTTTCCAATATGACTTTAAGAGGTAGCTGAATAATTTTCAGACTAAGTTGTACTGTTTGAAAACCCACAAGCTGAGGGAGTAGGGTGTCACTCTCCACAGCAGCACCCAACCTAGTAATAGTGCATGCCTCACAAGGAATGCTAACAGAATGAACTGAGATGAAACGCTCAGATCAGTGACTGGTAAATCATACAACCTCTGTAAATGTTTAAATGATATTATTCCTATCAGTCACTGTTTTCCTTTTGCATCGCTGACAAGGATGGTCTGAAACATGTTCTTGATCTGTGGACAACAGATGTTGGTTTGCCTTTCATGCATACTACGTGAGCTGAAGGGCTACCAGTGATGTGCGTTTCCAGGGCAGCACCAGCATATTCTTTGGACTCTGTGGAATCTGGCTCAGCAGAAAACCCTTATGGTAGACCAAAGTCAAAGGGTTAGAGAGGAATGGCTGCTAGCCCCTTTGGCCTTGCCTGGCATTTGAAAGATCAAATCTTCTTGGACTAAGCCCTTAGGCTCTTGTGCAACATGGAGTGGACTGGAGGTGGCCTTTGTGGGGCATATGCTGGAGTTAGGGTTTGCCTCAAGTAATAACTACTAATAGAAGCTGAAGAGCTGTGTCAAGAACAGTAGCATAAGCCATAGTAATGTTGTAAATGTTTGTAATGGTTTGTTTATTAAATGTTTTTGCAACAAAAAGATACGACCAAGTTCCTCCTGCATCCCTAGTTCATAACTATTAGTAACCCCATTTAACAGATGAGGAAATGGAGACTCAGAGATGTTAAACAATGTCACAAAATTACAATGCTTGAACTCAGTTCCAGGTCTGTTAAATTTAAAACCCACAAAGATAGCCCGAATCTGTGCTGTCCCTCATGGTCTCGTCTATCTGAGATTTTCTAAGGATGAAAAGTAAGTCTGTCTTCTAAAGGGGCAGGATATGTGTGCTACACCAATTGCTGTCTTATGTCCTCTACTCTTCAATCAGAGGGGTCCCTTTCATTATCTGTGATATCTCCTATATCAGCTCAGCTCTCTGATCCTATGATCACTGCTTTAATTAAACTCTCATCAGCCCTGACTATGCAGTATGGCTCCCTACATAGTACACAGATCTCTGGTCTTGTATGTACCAGAGAAAAACATTTGAATGGGTGACATAGTCCCAGGTGCAAAGTCGGACAATGTACAAAGAGGTGTGCAGAGAAGTGGCTGTCATCTATCTTTGCTCAGCTATTCTTTTCCCTGCCCATGAGTGTTGGCTCTATTTTATGCAAGACCATACAGAATTGCTTCCTGCACACACAAGCAAACATTGATTCTGTCCCACTCTCATTCACAGTCTTTTTACTGCACAGCTTTTTACTGTTCTTGTTTCTTTTTTCATACCAGTTACTATTTGCCTTAAGGCCTTCTCCCTGCCTGTTCCCTGTGCCACAGACTTTTTCCCTTCAACAATCACAGGGAGCACTCACTGTCTTCCATCCAAGGAAGGCAGTACAAAATCCCCACAGAGTAAAAAAAAGCAACAACCATACAATTCAATAGTCTATCACTAGGCACAGCTCCAAAAGATATGAACTGTTTGTTGAAAAGACACTTGCAGGGCCATATGCACTGCAGCACTATTTATAACAGCCAAGATATGGAATTGATCTGTGTCCATCATCAGATGTGTGGGTAAAGGAAATGTGTAGGTGCACAGTGGAATATTTCTCAGCAATAAAAAGGGTGGAATCTTGTCACATGCAGCAAGATAGAGAGACCAAGAGAACATAATGTTAAGTGAAATGAACCAGGCACAGAAAGAAAAGTACCACATGGCATCCCTCATACATGGAATCTAAAACAAGCTGAGCTCATAGAAGGAGAGTATAATAGTGGTCACCAGATGCTTGGGCAGGTAAGGAAGAGGAGGGGATCAGGTAGAAGGAGACTGGTTAGTGGAGCAAAACCACAGCTAGATAGAGGAAACAAATTCTATTAAACAGAAGGGTATTATTACACAGAAGAGTAATTCTACTTACCAATATTGTATCATATAAATAAAAATTTCTAGAAGAGAGGATTTTGAATTCTCTCATAACAAAGAAATAATAACTATCGAAGATGATGGATAAGCTAAATATCTTGAGTTAATCATTACACAGTGTGAAAATGTGCTAACATATCACACTGTACCCCCAAAGATGTGCGATTAGCTGTCATTTACAATATATTTATTTAAATTTTTGAAAACCTAATGAATCCTCCAAAATGTCTCTGCTCAAAGTCTCAATAACACCTCTCCTCATCATCCTATTTTAAATTCTGCTCCCACACTCTCAATCCCATTTACTTCACTCCACCTTTTAAAAAAATGACAGCTTTAAACATCTCACATGATAAACTTAATTGTTGTCTCTGTCCACCCCCAGTCTGTCAATCCTCTTCCTGCACTGTGCCGGCAGAGGGTTTTGTCTGATTTGTCTCCTCCGTGTTCCTGAGAGCCCAGAGGTGTGCCTGGTACACAGAGGATGCCTGCCGAAGCATCGTTGAACGAATGAAGCTTCCAATGTAAGTCTCGGCCTCCTAGTAAACTGTATCATCTCCTTTCCTTATTCGCTCTTCCCAGACATCAAACAAGATGCATTTCATTTCCCCCTTTACAAAGGTCAGCAGCTTTGGATTTTCCACTTGCTTTAGCAAGAAGCAAAATAGCGTGTAGAACAAGAGAGAGGGGAAGTAGCCAGGGAAGTGGGGAAAACACAAAAGAGAACAGGAGGCGGAAGAACACCGACATCCGCCACCCCAGGCAAAAGTCTTCAGGATGCGGGATGCACTCCACAGCCAGCTGCCCTGTACCTGATCCGTGCACCAGTACCACAGAGATGGGATGGACATTCCAAACAGAATCCCCGGCCATGGCAGATCAGACGTCACTGGATCTCGGAAGATGTGGAAGGCATCCTCTCGGGGCAGCCCACAGCTGCCATTCACACTCTGGTTGCTAGCCAGGGCCAAGAAGTACTTCTCCTTCAGGCCTTCCATTCCCCCAACTTCAGCAAAACCTAGAAGGTACAGAAAACCTACGTTTTCCAGGAATTCAGATGAGTCTGTGGCAATGATGAGGACAGAAGGTGCTCTGAGGGTTGTTAATTCCTTTTCATGTCTTGGGTAGTTACCATAGATTTTGTTTTAGGATAATGTTTCTAAATGCGTAACACAAAACACAAAGGATTAGTTGGGCCTGATGACACACTTATAATCCCAGCACTCTGGCAGACTGAGGCAGGAGGATTGCAAATTCAAGCCCAAATAGATTGAAGGCAATCATCAAGCTATAAAAATGTGACAATAATTTATTTGCTTCATTGAATAGTAAGATGTAGCAGTAGGTCTAATTAATGATTTAGTTTAGCTTTGAGGACAAAAAAAATTTAAATACATCATGAACAACTTTAATGTAATATAAAAACACTTGGGATAACTTGGTATCAGAATCACAGGTATTACTATTGCTGTGGTATGTAACCTACATTTGTTTTTGTTTTTGTTTTGAGACAGGGTCTTGCTATATAATTCAGGCTGACCTTAAACTCACTGTGTAGCCAAGGTTGGCCTCAAACTCACAGCAATCCTCCTGTCTCAGCCTCCCCTGTGCTGGGATTACAGGTGTGCACTGCCACACCCGGCTATAGCCTACATTTGTAATGGGAAGATGGTTATTTTTTAATTATAGATTTATATAAATAGAGGTATATTTTTTCCATCCAAATTCACAGATGCTCTGAATTTGGTCCACGGACCCCAGGTTCAGAAATTTTGCCTTAAGAAAGCATTCTTTTGCCTCCGAACTCCTCACTGGTCTCAATTCATGGTATCAGAGTGGACTAAGAGATATGTGGACCTGAGGTAATCGCTGCCCTCTCTGGGCTTCCATTTCCTGTCCTGTGAATGGGGAGAACTTCACACCAGCCTCCTAGACCTGGCACAGGATCAAATGAGATGAAACACATGAAACGACTAGCACAGCTTCTGGTACAGAAGAGCACTACTGTAAAAATTATTATTTGGTAATAGTGGAGTTAGAATTATGCTTTTGTCAATAACTGGACCCACCTATCTGTTTAAAAAAAAAGCAAGTGAACTCTTTCATATAAAGGATGTTGGAAATGGTAACTATTTCAACTGTCAGACTCAGATTCGTGTTTTCAGGTAGTCTGTGTACCACACTTAAAAGGTGCCAATAAATATTACTGTAAGGGGGGAAAAGTAAGTGAACTTCACCCACCATCTAAATCATAGTAGAATGATCCCATAAAATGTAATATGCATAAGAATCACCTGGGAATTGTTAAGTGCAAATTCTTTTTTTTTTTTTTTTTTAGTGCAAATTCTTACACAGCAGGTCTGTTAGGGACTGGGATTCTGCCTTGCTCATGACTTCTAGGTGATGCTGAAGTTACTGAATAACGTGGGTGTAAGAGAACCCAGGGTACCAGTGAACTTCGCAGTCCTCTTGGCATAAAGAAACTGAATGGCTTTGAATATTAATCTTGATTTACTAAACT
>RJWT010036357.1:0-13281 GCA_004365215.1 Cuniculus paca | reverse complement strand
GGACATGGATAAGGAGGACATGATGGGTTTGTACGACCTGCAGAAGAAGCACAGAACACATACATGCTACGGCGTGGGGGATTTTGAAAACATTATGCTTATAAAAAGAAGTCAGACACACAAAAACATGTCTAGTCTTTTGTGAAGACTTCCGGTTAGTGCAAAGCAGGGAAACGTGTATGAAACGTCCAGAACAGGCAACTCTGTAGGAATGGGTTAGTGGTGGGCTAAGGTTTGGGCAAAGGTGACAGGGCTGCTAATGGGTACAAGGTTTCTTTTTGGAGGGATAAAAATGTTTTAAAATAAATTGTGGCTATGGTTGTACAGCTATAAATAAACCATTGGACTGTATACTTTAAATGGGTGAATTACGTAGCATGAGACGTAATGTTTAAAAATCTATGTGTATAGAACCAACGGAAAAACTTTGGAAATTATGCTTCATCAAAATATGAATAGTGAGGGGCCAGGGATATAGCTCAGTGGCACAGTGCCTGCCTGGCAAGTGCAAGGTCCTGAGTTCAATTCCCAGCATCCCACCCCCCAAAAATATGGATAGTGGTTGTCTCTAAAGGTAGGACTATCTTAGAATTCCATTTGTGTACCTTCCACTGTCTTTAGGAGCATGCAAACAGTGTATTTACACAACTGGGGAGACAAGACAAACCTCTTAGCCTCTTATCTGTCTCAGAACGTTTTTAAAACCTTTCAACTCCAAGGACTCTTACACGCCTCGGCAAACATTAAAAATCACCCAGGTTCTACAATATTTGTACTACTTTCTATGGAAATATAGGAAACAGTGTTTATAATTTTGTTTTTTAAATCATCAACCTAAAAGTAACTGATCTATGATTAAATATGGTTTTCTGACCAATTACCATACAAATTTGTGAAATGGTAAACGAGGCAGAATCAATCACCTGCAGAAAGGCTTCCAATGTGATGGGATTTTTAGGAATTATAAATTAATAATGATCCCATAATGCTATACTAATAGACATTTAAACACTAATTCTATTTTTGAGTGGTTTTTTTAATAATAAAAAGAGAAAGTATTTCTTTTCTTTTTTTTTTTTCTTTTTTTTTTTTTTTTGCGGCACCAGGGATTGAACTCACGACCTTGCGCTTGCCAGGAAGGTGCTTAGGCTGCTGAGCTAGATCCCTGGCCCTTATCTTTTTGAGACAGGGTCTCACTATGCCATTCAGGCTGGCCTTGAGCTCACTTTGTAGCCCAGGCTGGTCTCGAACTCACAATGATCCGCCTGGTTCGGCCTCCCGAGTGCTGGATTACAGGCGTGATCCACCACGCCTGGCTAAAGAGAAACTATTTCAAACAGGTCTGGAAGTGTGTGTTGCAGTAAGATGTGGTGAAAATGGCAGTTCAGGGTCAAACTTACATTGAAGGACACACTTGAAATGCTTTAGTACTGACTGGTTTTTGCTAAAATGTAAATTAAATCCATCTATATGCCAATTTAGACATTCATTGCAGATCATGCTATTGTAGACATTAAATTATTTTTACATGGTGGGCAGTCTCTTCCCTCTTCCCCACCGCGCATGTCCCCTCCCCAGCCTGCTGTCCCTGACATCTGGCCATGGGGAGATTGGGGAACAACTGGGTGGGATCCCTGCTCTTCTCTCCCCTCTCCCTACTTTCTGTTGATTGTTGCTCCAGCTGTCTATACTGCTTTTTTTTGGGGGGGGGATATGAGGAATCAAACTTGTGCTTGCCAGGCAGGCGCTTATGCCACTGAGCTATATCCCCAGCCCTGTATTGCTTTTTAATATTACACTGCAGTTTTTTAAATAAAAATTTTTAAAATGAAAAAACATTATTTTTACAAAAATATTAGAATAACCTGAGCTTCTACTAAGATAATGTTGCTTTGAAGATATACCCATAGTTTACTGTGTTCTTCAGCTTTCTGATACTGTAACAAAATACCAGAGGTGATCAACTTATGAAGGAAAGGTTTCTTTGGCTCACCGTTTTGAATGTCTGGACCCACAGTTGGTTGACCTGCTGGCTCTTGGGCCTGTGGGAAGCCAGCACATCACTGCAGAGGCACATGGTACAGCACAGCTGCTGACCATTATCATTTCCAGGACACATCCTCAATGACCGGAAAGCCTCTCTTTAAGCCTCACCTCTTAAGGTTTTCTGTGACCTCTCTAGCACCACGCTAGAGACCAAGCCTTTCCCTTGGCACCTTCCAGAGCTAAACTGCAGCAGCAGGAGCTGCTGGACTCACCCACGTGTATTCTTTAACTTGAAGACTTTGATCACCTGCAGTTGACTTGATGGTCACCCTTCTCCTCATCTGACCCCAATCAACTGAGCACCAGCACCTTTTGACTCATAAGTGGAGGCCAATATCCTCTCCCACTTCTGTGTGCACAGAACTGCTAAGAATTCTTTCACCCAGGCTTAACTGCATGTCAACACGGTGTAGTGTTGGGTCAAGTTCTGTCCCAGCTGCAAAAGATGGTGAAGCATCCTGAAAGTCTTTGTGTTCTCTGGAAAGTGATGCAATTTTGGAAAAGATTGGTTTACACTTGGGTTTTCCTTCTCTCTCTTTGCAACAATGCTAGCTCTGAGGTCCTTCCAGCCCCCTTTAAATCTCTCTTATAGCCACCAACTATCGAAGCCCTAATATTATAATCCCAATAGTAATTATTTATAATATTGCAATCCAATTATTATATATTGTAAGCCATATATTATAATCCTTTTTCTAGTTCACTTCGTAATCCAGAAAGTTATATTTGTAATCCCATAGAAACATTACTGGAATTCCAGCAAGTTAATTCCAATTTACCACCTCCAGTGTAACCCATGGCAAGAATAAAGACACTGAGACATATTCAAAGTTAAGGGCAGCCAAGAGTCCTAAGTCCAATCCAAGTGAGGATACACGGACAAAGGCCCTGATCCAAGGCCTCTCCCAGAATTTACTATCTCGTGAAGAAAGGAGTGGTTCAAGGATAAGTGACGGTGAGAATGGAGAGAACTACGGGAGTAACTTGAGCTGGTTAGCCAGGCGGGGAGAAAAGCATCTTCACAAAATGCAAGGAGAGAGATACGCAGAAAGACCAGTCTGCATAACTCGATTGGGATAGCATATGAATGAATTTAGGAGGCTGTTGCTTCAGTTTCTGATATGTAAACTTTTGGACGTTGGGGGGTCATAGCCTCTTATTTTGAGGCTCATACTCAGCTGACATTCCTGGAGCTGACTAGGTCTGTCATCCTACTGCATTCAACCGATTGACAGGGAACACGATGTGAGGAAACAGGAAGCTGTCAGGGTGGCCTTAACGATTACATATCAGTACTTTTGCTGGCCTTATTTGCATTGCTTAGAGCCAACTAAGAGAGGGGGAAATACCATAGCCAGCTCTGTACATAGCAGTGCACAGAGACAAGACTCGATTTAACCAATGCTGAAGAAATTGTTCTGTCGTCCAGGTCGTCTTCTACAACCAATCTTCCAGCCAGGTTGGGTGTCAGCAAATGACCCAATAGAAAACAAATTCGGGGCGGCGGTGGGGGCGCACAGCAAAATCTCTTGGAGGTCGGGAATTTTCTTTTATGTACTCACAGAAAATGCAGCTGGAATCAGAGCTCTTCCTGCTATGGTTCCTTGGACAAAGGCAAAGATCTTTCCGTACTACCCACTACCCTGGCTTTCTCTAACCAAACCAAGTTCATTTGATAGAACCGAAATATGTTTCCTCTTCAAAGGTCTGAGATGGTGGACAAGATTCATGACCAGCTGCACCCATCAGGGCTACGCTGTTCAGCAGAGCAGCCTCAAAACGTCACAACCAGACCAGGACAGTTAACAAAAGAAACATGTCTGAGCAGTCCACAGTTCCCTTGGTCCTAGGAATATCGGCAAGAAACACAGCAGGTGTGTTGCGTTCAAAGAACTTGTGACGATCTAACCCCAGACTTGAGTCATCGAGTTTATAGCTTACCCAAGCATGACTGGCATATTTCTTTCCAGTTCATTTTTGAACTTGACAGACTGAATTCCATAAGTAGATGTTAGTAGCTGTGGATTTTCCATGAGCATGGCCAGTTGTCCCTATATTAAATGCGTCTTAGTTACTGATAACCGCATCAAACAGAGTCGATTTGGTGGCATCCTGGTGACAGAGAGGCCCCAGTCACTCCAGTCTTGCACCTTCCTCCTCTACCTTCTTGCCTGGAAAACTAGGCTGGTTGTTTTTCTTGTTTTGTGAGGTTCTTTTTTTCCTTGTAGTTAGTAGCCAACGCAATTTTTCAGGTGTCCTATATTTTGATACGTACGAGCTCCAGGCCATGAGATGCCAAGGTATGGGGCAGGAGTCCCCTCTGTCCAGTAGCAGAGGTCATGACACTTCCCTGCTGTCTCCAAGCCTAATGCAGGGTTTACTGATGACAATACAAAACTCAAGTAATCTTTGGGTCCATCTACTGAAATCTGGATGCTCCAACTTTTCCCTGAGAAGTATGATTTTATTTCAAAGTAGTTTTCAGATCTCCATAGACATGAAAAAGGTACTTTTGCATTTCCATATTAGAAACAAACAAACAAACAAACAAACAAACAAACACCTTTATTTAATCCCCAGCACAGCAAAAGCAAAACAAAATGAAAAAAATGATCGCAGCCTGGGAAAAGTATTCACGGTACCGCCTAGCCATCTGTCTCGCTGATGAGATGATTCTGGTTCATTTAATTATTCACTAAAAAGGCATTTTTATGATCAGCCTGCCATCCTGTCCAGTGTCTATATGTCACTGCCAACCCCTGCTGTCACAGTGGGCAGTGAACATTAGTCTGCTGCAGAACTGGAGGAAATTGCTCTGGTTTTGGGGTCGCAGCTTGTAGCCCCTCTGTTCCCACCCTCTGCCTCCTCTGACTGTCCATCTGGTTAAGTTCTTCCCTATCCTATATTTGAATGATTACTTTCTCTTCTGTCTTTTGATTTTCTGCAGAATTTTATAGTTTTTTTTTTTTTACAGAATTTTATAGCGTTTAAGATAACTTTAAATTTCATTCTGTTTTGCAGAATTTTCACTGCTAGAGATTCAGCCCATGTGCACTTTGGCCAGATGTTGAATGTCCAGCTATTAAAAGCAATATTTGACTTAAGATAAACGCTTCTTGTAAAATAAGCTCCTGGAGCATCATATACCATCTGAAGTGTTGTGTCTAATACTCAGCCCTCAGAAGGCTCGGCAGTCCTATTTTACTGGTTTAATATCGCGCTGTGGAAAAAGCCATTCCTCACGGCTGTCAGCTCCTTGGTCGCTGCTGCTGGTGTAAAGCCCAGCTCCGAAAACAGATGTCGGCTTTGGTCGGTGATGGCGTTTCTTGCTTTTTCTCTAACACTCTCATTTCCTCACTCTGTATAGTCTTTACTAGGTCTGGGTAGAAGATGATTTATCACTAGTATATTATGCTTGTGTTTGGAGACCCTTCCTCTTTCTGAGAAAAAGTTTTAGCTTCCTTGTGTGCCTCTGTTTATTCCCATGTATTACAGATTGAGTTATAAAATTCTGTGGCAAAAATAATCTCCCGGTTGGAAGCTTGAAGGCACAGTTCCATGACTCGTAGTGGTGCTGATCTGAGGCTTGACATCTTCTTAGTGTCTGTTCATTTTACAAAACATGGGGTTTTAATGTATGTAGTATGTTTTGATCATATCCATCCCTCCTAGGGTTTTCCTCCCTTACCGCTCCCATTTTCTCCCCTTTAATCTCTCTCTTTTATCTAGTAAGTCTCCCTTCTACTTACAGGGAATCTTTTTTTTTAGATTCCACATATTAAAGAGAACATGGGATACTTGTTTTTCTTAGCCTGGGTTAGTTTGCTTAACACGATGATCTCCGATTACATCCACCGTCCCCACAAATTACACGATTTCATTCCCTTTACAGCTGACTAATACTCTGCTGTGTGTATAAACCACATTTTAAAAAATCCACTCACCTGCTGATGGGCACCTATGTGGGCTCTTTACCTTGGTCTTTGTGACACAATAAACATGGGTTACAGGCCTCCTACAGTGCGCTGACTGTAATTCCTTCAGGAACATGCCAAGGAGTGGCATACCTAGGTCATAAGGCAGTTTTATTTTTAGTTTTGTGAGGAAGCTCCAGACTGATTTCCACAGTGACTGTGCTAATTTACATTCCCACCAAAAGCGCAGAAGGATTCTTCCCCCCCCTCACCCTTGCCATTATTTACTGGTTTTGTATTCCTGACAATAGTTATTCTCACTGTGGTGGAATAGGGTTTCAAAACAGTTTTGATTTGCATTTCCCTAGCGACTAAAGATGCCGCAAAAAAAAAATAGATAGATAGATAGATAGATCTACCTGCTTTTTTCTTGAGAGGTATCTGTTCAATTCATTTGACAATGTATTGATTGGAATAATTGATTTTTTTGGTGTTTTGCTCTTTATGCATTCTAGATATTAATGCTTTTTGGAAGATTAGCTGTCATAGATTTTTCTCTCGTTCTGTAAGATGTTTAGTATCAATCTTCTACAAGTGAATGTGCAGTTTTTGCAGCACCATTTGTTAAGAAGATCTCTTTTCAAACACGCCTTCCCGTGAGCCAGGGTCTGCCATGGGGATCGAGAAGAGACCCAGCAAGAAGACAGCCCACACCTTCCCGTGAGCCAGCTGGTGCGTGGGCTGGGAAACCAGAAGAGCATCCCACCCTCCCATCTCCCAAGCAACTGGCTGATTCAGAGGACTCAGGGTGAGATGATAGCAATGCGGGTGAAAGGAAGAGCTTGATGCTTGTCTTGTTTGGTTGACTCTGCAGGCCTGGGGCTGGTGGTCTGGGCATCTGCTTGGAGGATGGCAGTGTGCACTGTGGCAGCTGTGGGGGATTTCCTCCTGTCTCGTTTTTGAAATCCAGTGTTTTGTTCCATTTTACTATTTTGTTTTATCCTTGTATCTGGTAACCTGAGTGGCTCTTTTGAAGACATCAATATGCAGTATAACAATCATTGCTGAATTCCTATCATCTTGTTCTGAAAACCTACATCGCTGTTTTTTTTTTCTTTTTGCTTTTGCTGTTGTTTGCTTCTTGATTTTTCTTTTTGCTCTTTAAAATAAAAGAAAAAAAAAAGAAGCTGTCTTTTCTCCAATATACATTTTTTTTTTGTGGCTCTTTTGTCAAGAATCAGATGGCCGTAGTTGTGTGGCTTTGTTTCTGTGTCCTCTGCCCCATTGGTCCATGTGTCTTTTTTTGTGCCAATACCAGGCTGTCTGGTTACTGTGGTTTTGTAGTACAATTTGAGATAGAGTATTGGTCCCAGCACTCAGGAGGCTGAGACAGGAGGATTGTTGTGAGTTCGAGACCAGCCTGGGCTACAAAGTGAGCTCAAGGCCAGCCTGAAGGGCATAGTGAGACCCTGTCTCAAAAACACAAAGGCCAGGACACAAGGGCCAGGGATCTAGCTCAGTGGCCTAAGTGCCTGCCTGGTGAGTGCCAAGGTCATGAGTTCAATCCCTGGTGCCGGGGGCTGGGGGTAGGGGAGAGAGAGTATTGGCATGCCTCCAGCATTATTCTTTTTGCTTAGGATTGCTTTGGCTATTTTGTGCATGCGCATGTGTGTGTGTTTCCTTATAAATTTTAGGATAAATATTCTAGTTCAGTGAAAAGGTCACTTTTCACTGGGGAATTTTGATGGGGTTTGCATTGAATCTGTACATCACCTTTTGTGGTATGGCCATCTTAACAATATTAATTTAGCCTATCCATGAACATGGAGGTCTTTCCACTTTATAGTATCATTTCCAATTTCTTTTTTCTAAGTATTCAGCAATTTTCCTTGTAGAGATCTTTTACCCCCTTGGTTAGGTTGATCCCTAAGTTTTTTTGTTTGAATGAAACTGTTTCCCTGATTTCTTTCTCAGCTGGCTCATTATCGGTTGATAGAAAAGCTATTGATTTTCTAAATGTTGGTTTTGTATCCTGTCTTCCTGATAAATTTGATATTCTTTTAAGATAAGCCTCGAAGACTCCCCTCAGGGGGCTTTTCCTTGAAAGACTGATAAACTAAATGAGTTTAGCCATAAATTAAACATAGCTCTTGAATGTTTTGTTTGATAGTAGAAATGTAAATCACTAAGTTTTTCCACAACAGTTGGAATTCTGATATAATCTGATCTCACTCATTTGATCTCATGCAGTGCTTTACCTGTTCATAAACCTTTGTTGGCATAATTTTTTTTTCTAATGTGATCCAGCTGTCACATGCTCACCATTCATATGTCAACCTATTTTCTCTTCTGCTTGCTTTTCTAACATCCTTGGTAATTATTCTGGTGGGGCTGCTATAGGCTGCAGCAAGCACTTATTCCTTCCAGGTGCCCTAACTGATGGAAAGAACTACCAGCCTCTACTCACAGATGAGGAAACTGAGGCAGAGGGGAGGGGGAACTGTTCACCCAAGATCACACAGCCAGAAAGGGGCAGTTGTCCAGGGACAAGAATCTGGGTATCTAACTCCTCTGCCCTCGGCCTCCCCAGTTAACCTTTCCTGGATTATACCACGTTCCTGGCTTAGCCCAACACGACCCGCATGGGAAATGCAAGTTCACATCTTGGTTTTCTGGGTTGTGTGTGCATTTTCACATTTCCAGCTCCTCATTTTTCCTTTGTTGGTTTCAGACTAGATTCTGAACTGCTAGAAAGACAGGTGTGGTGGCACACTCCTGGAATCCCAGCACTCAGGAGGCTGAGGCAGGAGGATTGTTGCAAGTTGGAGACCAGCCTGGGCTACAAAGTGAGCCCAAGGCCAGCCTGAATGGCATAGAGAGACCCTGTCTCAAAAAGACAAAAAACAAAACACCAAAGCAAACCAAACACTGGACACTGCATGATGTTCAGACACCTGCTGACCAGATGACCAGTCCCCCGGAACTATGTAATTCACACCTGCAGATGCTGGAGTTTGAAATGTTTGATGGTGCACATGAGAGAGTATAGCCAGATGAGACCAATGACTATGATAGATGATTGAGGATACTCTCTTTTATCAACATGTAATTGGTCCAAAAAGCCCCCAAAAGTGGCTGCTTCTAAGTCACTCATCCATACAAGAGGTGAACTTTGAGGTGTTAGCTGTCTCTCGCTATCCTGCTGTTACTCTTCAGGAATTACTTATTCGTTCTCGCCTGTTTTCAGATTCGTGCTGTGACCCTTTGCCAATTCCCGAGAAAGCAGTCATGTGACCTGAGTCACATAAACAAGTGCCCTAAAACAAATATGCAAATAGAAACCTTCCAAAAGTTCACACAGTCGTTATCATCCAAAATGCTGTGTGGGAGAGACTTGAGTTCACAGCCCATGCGATGGGCTGGTGAGAAGAAGCATTCACTGGTTTGCAAAGCTTTTTGTCAGCCAGGACAATCTGGATCTTTTTTTTATTTAGTTGCAATGAATCACCTAAGTCAGGATACAAAGTGATTCTATCAATTAAGAAACGCAATATTGTGTAACATTCACAACATGATTTTGGTATCATGGAGGCCAAGCCCCTGGAAAAGGAAGGAGAAGCAGGAGGAGGTGTGGCTGTTCGTTGAACACCTACTTTGCACCACCTGGTAAAAGAAATCTCTGGTGTGATTACTCTCGGGTGTTAGTGGCAGATAAAGAATCAGAGTCAAAGATGAAGGAATTTACCCCAATCACGCAGGTGAAAATGGCAGAACAAAATTGAGTACTTAAAGCCCTTGCTTTTTCCCAACACTATGCTGCTGGTTGGAATTTCCTGGGGAAAAGCTTTGTGAATTATTTGAATACATTAATTTCCCAAAGATTTGGTTTCCTACCTGTACAAAACCAGAAAATAGTGGTAGGTCAAAATGCAGAACTGTTCACGACAGCAGGGTTAAGGAAGAGTCCAAGCCAGCAAGGTAGCTGCATGGGCAGGGCCCTGGCCTTGGTCACTGGAAACGGAGGTGACCTAGGGGTTCACGTTTGGCATTGCCCTCTCATTCAGATGGTGCAAATTTACACATCACAGAGATACCTAAAGCAAAAGGACATGGAAACGCCGATGGAAAGGACATGCTGGGGAAATACACAGCAAAAGACCGATGTAACAACATCAATATCATACACACACAATGTGTGCACATGGTACCCCAAAAACAAAGAAACTAAAAAACAAAAATAACGAAAGTATAGGAAAACATGATACATGATTTGATGAACATATTTAGAAATTAGATAAAAGACACAAATTTCTAGAATGATATAATTTATTAATATCGCCAGAAGAAATAGAAAGCCTGAGTAGTCCTAGAATTACAAAGAAATAGAAATAATATTAGAAATTTGGCCACAACATAGCCCAACCCTAGATAGTTCCTCAAAACTTTGATAGAACTGATGACTGTAACAAAACAAAACAAAACTAAACGAAAGCCTTCCAGCACACGGAAAGAAAAAGAATGCTCTCTAATTCAATCTATGAGCTCAGGATAACCTTAATTTAAAAATTAGGCCTGGTGAGTTAGGGAAAGGAGGATGGACTTTTTGTATCCAATCTCATTCATAAACATAGATGGAACATCCTTTTAAAAAATCAGCAAAATGGATCCTGTAGAAATTTTTTTAGAATAGTGTTACATTATTCCAGGAATATGAGGACAGATTGACATCAGAAAAATCTATGTGTGTCATTGGGCTGTGAAGAGTGTAGTTTACTCTGACAGCGTTCTGGTTTGCGTCTCAAGTCCTGTGCGGTAACCTCTGACTCTCTGAGACCTCTAATGTTCCTGTGGGCCACTTGGGTCATACCTGATGGTGGATGCTGGGGAACAACTCAGTCTGGGCCCCCTGGACCACGTCTGAGAGTTGGCACTGATGAGAAGACTTGGGCCAGGGCTGATTGTGCCAGGACCAGCCCTGTGGTCAGAGAGTTCGGGCCCCGTAGGATCAGCCAGATGTCAGCTGGGGCAGGTGTGTGCATGACTGGAGATGAGGACCATCTCGTGAGCATAACTCAGTCGACCCATCTCTACAGTGAAGCGGCCACCAGTATTCCAGGCACTGGAACTGACACTAATATCCGGCGTTGGGAGCCGTTGAAGCTGGAAACTGACCACATGTGCAGGGCTGTGGCGTGGCTGTGGCATGGCCATCCCAAGGACAAAGAGCACTGGGGCAAGCCACGTGAAGAAGTTGCTTCAGCCCAGAAAAACACCAAGCGCCTGGACAATCCAAGCAATGGGTTGAAATTGGCATCATCCTTCTGGGTGTATAAACAAACCTGCTACAGTGGGTGAGCAGTTCCTCCTCTCCCATCAGGAGGGTAAGGGCTCCACCGGACCCCAGCTTTCGTCTCTTCTTTATATTCTCACCCTCTCGTGGTCCTTCACCCCAAGAACCTCAACAGCTGCAGCCGGTCACTACAGTCTGGGCCTGGCAGGCGGCCCAACACTGCTGGGGGGGACTGGAGCCCTGAGGACGTGGACGGTTTCTGTCTGAGACCCTTCAGCCTCGGAGTCTGCCCTAGGTGTCTCTTCCACGCACAGCCGTAATAACACAGGCGCGGCGAGCCCGAGCCCAGCGAGGCTTCCCAGGGACCCCGAGCGATCTCCAACCCGGGAGGAGCTTGCAGCCAGCCACCCCGTGGTGCAGGGTCAGAGGTCCTGGGCTGCTGACTTGGTCACCTGGAGGTTGCTGCCCTGAACTTAAAATTCAGCTAACACCACCGTCACTCACCGCGGTAACGGACCGCGTGAGAAAAAGCATTTGTTCATCCCAACGGACGCAGAAAAGGCATGGATAGGACTCCCTGTTCATTTCAACTAAAAAATAAACCTAGTAGAGTAGAAGAAAATTCTAGAGGACATGAACCATGTAGAAAGTATTCAAAGTATTCCGCTTAAGATCAAGAGCAAGACAAGGATGTTGCTATCACAGCTTCCACCCCCAAATGAATGGGACTGCGGATAATATAACACCAAGAATTCCCAAGCGTAAAAATTAGAAAGGAAGGGACAGGCGGGTGATAGGATTTTCATGTATAAAATCCTAAAGAGTATAAACATGTGATTAAAGTAGTGGAATAGTTGCCTATAAAAGTTAGCTTAACCTGTGTACAGTTAGATCAGTCCAGGGACAAAGTGCTGTAGGATGGGACAACGTCCCGGGAGCTTGTGTACAACATGGAGCCATTCTTATGGGGCAAAAAAACCCCAAAAAACAAACAAACAAACAAACAAAAACAAGCTAGAATAATAAACAAACATACACACAAGATAAAGTTTTTTCTGCATGACGTCCACAAAAGAGAAAACTGATTCAGTATTACTCTTCAAACGCCCAAGCTAGAAACAACCTACCCACAAATAACTCAGTGAACCCAAATGTAGTATATTTGTACAATAAAATGTTACTCCACGATAAAAAGAAATATCTACTGATGTTCTCAACGGCGTGGAAGAATCTCAAAAACATTGTGACGAGCTGCGTGGGGCTGGGGCACGTGGCTGGTGGCGGCACAGCGCTGGATACAAGGTTGCACACATTTCTAGAAAACCTGAGCACAGGCTGCTTCCCCAGAGATCGCTGGCCTTTGAATTCCCAGTTCTCCACCTGGCCGGGGCCCTGTCTACACCCCCACTCCCACCCCAATTTCTTGTCTTGGAGTAAATTCTTCAGCTGACCACCAAGAGAGTCTCTGAAGTCACAAGGGTGGTCCCTCAGGGTCCATGGGATGTGTTTTGAGGGCCCTCTGAAGGTACCCAGACCCACAGGTGTTCAAGTCCCTTCTGGAAAAGAGCTCAGCGTTTCCATGGCACCCACAGCATCTCTCGCCGACCCCTAACGCAATGCAGGTGCTGTGTGAACAGTCACCGCACTGCATCACTGAGGGAGAAAGGGCAAGAAAACATCTGTCCATGTCCAGGATGGGTGCAGTTACTTTCTGAATATTTTCAGCCTGCGGCTGGTTGAATCTGGGGGTGTGGAACCCGTGGGAATGAAGAGGGGGTGACCACCTCCCATACACTCAATTCCCCAGCTGCAGCGTCCCTCTGTGCTTTGCAGCGAGCCCAGAATGGCAGGCACGCAGCTGGGGACCTCCTGATGTCTCCCCGCAACCCCTGCCCAGTGACCCCGTGGAGCCTCTCACTATCCGAGGCTGACCCAGGCCTCCTCTGCTCCTCCCTCCCCATCCCTGTCCACCAGTTTTTTTTTTTCTTAGTCCTGGGATTGAACCCAGGTCCTTCACACTGAATTGCATCT
>RJWT010036356.1:0-13222 GCA_004365215.1 Cuniculus paca | reverse complement strand
GTTGCAAGTGGTCACTGGGATGGGAGGACTGGGAAGGGTGCACTCCTGTACCCAGGTCCTTCTTTCTCTCTCTGCTTCCTGGATGCCAGGATTGCACACGACTTCCTCCTCTGGGCCCCTCTGCCATCCTGCTCTGCATTCCAGTCAGCAACCACAGGCTGAAATGCAAGCCAATATGAACCTCTCCTCCTTTAAGTTTTGGGTTTTGGGTATTTTGTCCCAAAGATGGGAAAGTGACTAAGAGGACAATTTTTATTTTTAGGATTTCACATTCTTTTCTTTCAAACCTCTTCCTCTATGAGATGGGGTGTTATTGTGTTCAGCATAAAAGGAATTTATAACTCATACATATGTACAATTAAATATATTGAAATCATGGAGAGGCAAGTCCATAGGGAAGCTAGGGAAAAGACGAAAGAGACATGGAGAGATGCTCATTTAAAGAGCACAGAAAGTTTTTCTGGGGTGATAAAAAGTTTTGAATTAGAGACAAGTTGTGGTTGCAAAACACTGCCAATGCACTAAATAGCACTGAGTTGTATACTTAAATTAATTATATAGTATGTGAACTTCACCTTAATGAAAAGAATTGCAATATTTTATTTGATATTATGTGGCAATCTGAAACACTAATTCTGAAGTGTCATAGAAATTTAAAGAATCAATCAGTCTCTTTACTTCTCTCTCACTCTACATGCATAACACTGTGATTCTATTTGAGAAGAAAATCAGAAACTTTTTATATAATTGGATAAGCACAACAAGGTCTTTGAGATACTTTTCAAAGTTTAAAAGATTGTATGGTAACATAGAAGGTTCAATATGACAGAATATGCTAGTATTCTCAAAAACTTTGTTTTCTATGAATTTTTAATGATGCAAGAAATTTTTCAAGGTCACCGAGCAAGCAATCAGTTATTCAGACATTAAATTTGTTCACAGTTTCTTGGCAGCTCTGCAAGAAAACAAGCAAGTGGGATTTGTGGAGGAGGGGAAATGATACCCTGCAGAAAGGTGAACCAGAGCAGCTACGTAATTAGCTCCAGGTGCAGCAGATTCACTTCAACTTGCCGCATTCAAGAGTTCTATGGAGTAGGTGTGCCAGAAGGTAACAGGAGGCATTCAAATTGGTCATCCTCATTGTACAGCATGTAATATATTTTCAAAATGTCCACACCAAAAATATCATTTTCTAGTGAGTTAATCATATCAATATTTAAATACCTCCTAACATTTCTAATTTTAAGTATATGGGAAGGAAATTAAGAAATACACTAACAGGGTGTGTGTGTGTGTGTGTGTGTGTGTGTTCAACTTGTGGATAAAGACTTACAGACTTATATGTCTTATAAAATACAAAGTATGTATTTTCTTTTGCAACCTAACACTCTATTGTTCACTATGAGTTTTGAAGACTATAGGATGGGATATTACTCTACCAAAGAAAGTAATA
Source organism: Cuniculus paca (assembly GCA_004365215.1). Taxonomy (NCBI): domain Eukaryota; kingdom Metazoa; phylum Chordata; class Mammalia; order Rodentia; family Cuniculidae; genus Cuniculus; species Cuniculus paca. The sequence continues at coordinate 11,769 of RJWT010036356.1, read as the reverse complement.
CTACTTGAGTAAGTTATCCCAAAGGACGAAGGTGGGAAATTCTGAAATTATCATGTGTTCATAATTCAGGTGGAGATAAAAGAAGCCCAAATAAAACAGTTGTGGAAAAGGCTTTTTGAAGATAAATCATGACTGAAGATTTAGAGAAACAAAGGCAACTTTCATGGCAGTGGAAGGAACTCTGTATCAAATTCCTTAAATAAAAATTTACTGACTTTAAGTAATTTAGAAATATATACATGTCAATATTTGTATCCCAGAATAAGATATTCCTTAGAAATCTGAAAAAGCAAAATGAAACAAAACATACCACGTTAAACTAAAAGAAACACATTGGAGAAAGCGAAGGTATGAAAAATGTAGAGATGCATCAAAATAGTGACTTAGTCCCCTGAGATCATATCAAGAAAACAGTCACAGAGATCAACAGTCAAGGTATCTTCTAAACCTTTCTCAAGAAATAAACTTGGAGCAATAAACTTCAAGAATTCTTTCTCATCAACAAAATCATATGTAAGCCAGAGATAGGTAGAAGGAACTGTATTTGTTCCTTTCCCTTAGCAAATCTTTCCCTCCTGCATTCTGGTGTCCATTTGTGATGAGCCAAAAACTATTCAAGATGATTAACACATTTCTTCTTACTCTGATTCCAAACAACCTTTACTCCCTATATGTCCAAATACATCTGCCTATAGAGAAAAAATATTTTGTACTAGAGATATCAGTTCTTACTGTAAATTAACTTAGCATTCATATGAATTTTCTTTGAAACTATGTCTACCATGTCTTTTGGAGGATTTCATTCTGTGCAACAATTACGTTTATTTTAAATTGGAATTTTGGCTTTACGTGCCTGTAAGATAGGACTGAATCCACTAGTATCTGAAACGACAAGTCTGGAAGCCAGCAAGGTGGGAGCTAACTTGCTATGGAAATGGTTGCTCCCTGGCCAGGCCTAAGGGAACAGCTGGAGGCTGGTTCAGGTGAAAAGGACACAGACCTGCATATTACTGAGTGGCGGTATATAGAGGTACTGCTTTCCCTTTGTCGTCATGTGCTGTGCATTTAACGACAATAACTGTGTCAAGCCAGTGAAAGGAGCAGACCACCAACTAAAAGAGATTAACATTTTAAAAGTGAGACAAGAAAATGTGTTCAAGTAAAATAAAGTGACGGCATGAATGAATTGGACATGACACGGTCTAAACATGAAGAACGCACATACACTAAATAATACGACTGCAGTTATATTGGTCTTAGGGATGGAAAGCTCACTGAGTTGAAGGAATTTAACCATAACAGTGACAGAAATAGAGCAACTTGATTTGGTAAATTCAACTGTCATAAGTCTACATTTTCATTGCCTGTTTCATTTGAACTTTATTCATGTTTGTATGCAAGGGACAAGTTTGCTTCTGGTGTTCAACACATTCCTGAAAATGAAGTAAATGACTGTTGGTAGGCCTGATTTTTCAGATAATAGACACTGCCTATTTTAGAAAAGAAAATTCCTAGAGCCAAATATGTATTGCATATTGCAGATATTCAAGGACTCATCCAAAATTCGGACATTATAAATGTCAGAGAAGTTGAAGTTATATTCTTTTACTAATGTCGCAAAGATGGTTTTCTTTTTAAAAATATGTTTTGTCTCATTTGATATATGACACATTAAATCAATGAATCTTAAATACTATTAAAAGATCCTGTTTTCTATGCATAAGATCTAGATTTGTTGAGAAAATGTAAAGCAAAGAAAATATTTTCTATAATTGTAACTACTTCCAACCAAAGGAATGGCTGACTTTTAATACCATGAGTACCATGAGCAATAAATATTTTTCGTTCATCTGACTTTAATGTTCCCAGAACTCTGTATTTTCAGTTCTTTAACATATATTCTTAAATGAATTTTGTATCAGTTGACACAATTTAAATGATTGAATTAAAAGCTAATCAGAATTTTGCACTAATGCCTTTATCCACATGTTTATACACACACACACATATATATATATATATATATATATATATATATTTTTTTTTTTTTTTTTTTTTTTTTTTTTTTTTTTTTTTTTTTTTTGCGTGGCACCGGGGATTGAACTCACAACCTTGCATTTGCCAGGCAGGCACTTAGACCGCTGAGCTAGATCCCCAGCCCTTATACATATATTTAAAAAATACTTCATGTCACATTTTTCGATATTGTCCTGAATTCATCTCAACTTGAATTGAGAACAACTAGAAATATATCTAATTTCTGTTATTTCCCTTTTTTGACATCTCTTATGTACATTAGTAGTAAACAAATATCCGTTCAAAAACAGAGAAGGAAATAATTTTTCATATAAAGGCTTGTCCAGGATTTGTTTTTTTAAAAATGTCTTTCTTAAAAACCAAATATGAACAAGAACACTTTCCCTGTTCTGCCAAATTTTGCTTTCAAAATTTGTGGTGACGATAATGAATCCTCTTAGCACCCTTGCCACTCTTCATTTGTCTGCAAAAAGCACAAGAGATTCTTCTCCAAGGATCAACAAGAGAAGAGCACAAGGCTGAAATGTGGTCTCCCCAGCATTCCTATCTGTCTGCATTCAATGCCATTAATATTTCAGCGGTTGTAGAACCTGCATCAAAATGAAGTTTTTAACTATTTAATTCTGAATCTTTTAATTCTGAAGAAGGAGAGAGCCAGATAGAGAAGGCAGAGGCACAGGCAGGGCAACAGAGACAGTATTTCTCTTTTTAAGAACTTAAAGCCAAAAAACCAGGACCTGGTACCTGGTTTTCTTCAGTCTTAAAACCCAAGGAATTCTGCCCACAACCACGATCTGACGGCCAGGTGAAGACCTAAGCCTCTCATGAGGCCTTAACCCGGTCAGCACCAGGATCTCAGCTGGAGGAGACTGAGCAGACTCACCCAAGCCATTCCTGTGGTTCCATCCTACAGAACTCTGCGAAAAGGGACCGGTTTTCTTTGTAGTGCTAAACTAGAAGACTCAATCTACGCTTAGAAGTGACTCCAAAACTTCCAATCTAAGATGGAGTTGGTTGTTTTATAATAGGAATACATAATTTTTAATACAATATCTGATGCCTGAGATTATTTACATACCAGGGAGGCATCTCTGTGCGTCAGCAAAGGCACATTTCTGTTTGGACAGAGGTGGTTTTGTGTGTATGTGTATTTCTCCTTCACTTACACTTTTTTATTCATTCAATGCTGCTTACAAGGATCTGCTGTACTAAGGTCTCTATGCACAACCCGGGCCCAGAATTTTCTTAGGGGTTTAGGAACTTCAAATGAAACAAAGGAAGCCTAATGTTGGAAGCAGTAAGTCAGCTCCATTCCAATATTGTATTTTAACTTCTGTTTTGGCTAGAAAATAGGGATGACTAAGAAAAAATGTTGTATGGAGGATGTCTACATAATATCTAACAATAGAAATTTTTGCTTAAATGTAATTTTCTGTGAAGTAAAAAGTGATTGAAAAATAAAAATAACTGAGTCCTTTGTCCTTCCTCTAGATTTCTGTGTCTTTTCACAGAAACTGACAAATTTATAGTTTTGTCCTTTTTTCATTTCTTCCTTTTTCATTCTAAAAAACATTTTTTTTTCTTATTTCTTTGAACCACAAAATCTACAACCCTTTTTTCAGAGTTGGCTAAAGAAAGAAAGGATTTTAGTGAGATCACAGTAAGGCCTTTCAAGAGTAAAAAAAAAAAAAAAAAATTAGGTTGATTATTAAGATACATTTTCTCTGTCAGATGGGTAACAGGTACTCATGAAGTTTTGGTTTAAAGAAATAAATGAACAATAATGATTCAACTTTATTGAGTATTAACTGTAGGTTTATACGCTAACTCCTTTAGTCCCCATTATGGTCCACTGAGTGAGTAACATTTGTACTTTTATTTAATAGTGTACTGAAATTCGCACTGACCCCAGAATTTAAGTGCTATGCAGAATTATGCACATCAGTTTAACTTTTCTCCATTAACATGTAAATGAACAAATGAGTGCCAACATTATAATTTCCTTTGGATGCTCTAAAGAGACTTCTGGTCTCCCTTATTGAGCAAATTACAGGCATGTGATGTGGACATCCCCATCACCTTGTCACCCCTGTGCCATCTGTGAATTTTCTTGGGTTATTTCCTCCCTGCATGTATTTTAAGAAAGAACTTTTAAAAGAACCTTGAATTCTGTTTTGTTTTGGGGAGAGTGGGTTGGGTTTTGTTTTGATTTTGTCTTTTTTCCTTTTGAGACAGGGCTTTGCTACATAGTTCAGGCTGGTCCTGAACTCACAGCAATCAGCCCGCCTCAGCCTCCTGAGCACTGGGATTACAGATGTGCACCACCATGCCTGGTCTAAATTTTCTTTTTAATTAGAGATATATTCTATGATGATTCAGAGTTGAATCAACTCTTACTTTTTTTAGATCCCCTCCTCTCTGCCTGTTTTGAACACAGAAAACACTGAAGTTCAACTCAAGTTCCTTCATATTATTGCACTATAATTGTTCCATTATGCTATAAGAACTGACATATACATACATATATATAGATCTCCATCCATTCAGAAGATTGACGCCGTATCATTCCAGTAATCAGTGTATTAAAAGTCTCCAAAGGCCCATTGAGGTATCAGACTGTACTGGCTCCAGACTTGACATTATCTGTTGTGGTTCAATAATGACTATGCATATGTAATTGACTGAAAATATATCAGACTCATAAGTCACATTTTAAATGGACAAAATACAATAAATGTATACAAATAGACTGTAATTACAAGCCAGTTCAATAAAATGGACTTGATAAACTTCCTTATGTTATAAATATTCTAAGCACCTTGTGAATGCCTCTGCCTACAGTCTCATACAGGATATTATAGTTAGAACAGAGCAGTTTGTGTGGGTTCCAACTTCTCCAACAATGAGACTGAAATATGACTTTAATTCGTTCTGTACCACAACCAAGCCTATCCATGTGCATCCAGAAGACTTAAAAAATTCCCCTAAAAGACTCTATTATGGAGTATCAGTTATTGATCACAATATCAACATTATTAGGGTTGAAACAAGTATTCTTCATGATTTTCTAAATATGTAAAATTTATTACCTACTCGTGGATTAGAAATGCACATGAAACGGGCGTCTTACAACACTAAGCACCTTGGCCATTGTTTGAAATGGTTAACAGCAGTTGTTCTTCACAATCAAGAGATCAAATGTACTCAGACAGGTCCTTAATACAAATTTCATTCATTTCTTGTGAAAATTAAATTTTCCTTGGATCAAATATAAGGAAATTGCATTTCAAAAAAAGAGATGAAAGTAGTTAGAGAACAGAACCCTGCTCCCCTAAACCCATTTGCGGGTAACTATACTTTAAAAGCCTGTGCATGGATGGAACTGTCCAGGTGGATGGTATCAAATATGTGGAGGGGCTATTTTTCATGTTTTTATGCCCTTGACCGAGGAAATGGTATCTTCTACCGGGGGTAGCCGTCCTCTTCAACTCGCACAGCTTCAGGAAAGACACACAAGGTAGAATGGTGAGGGGGGAAGGGGACACCACCTAGCCAGCCAGAGCAGCAGAATCGACCCTGGTGATCAACGGGTGACAGATGTTTCAGCCAGATCGCCCTCACATCTGCTTATCTCCTTTGATAACGGCCTCAATGACATCCTAAAGTTTGTTTTACCACACAACGTGAAATACACAGGGAGTATCCCACCATATTTATAGGTGAGCCCACACTTAATGGGAGCGGATCACACAGGGTTTGTACATCCAGGAAAAGTAACCATTAACTGTATCAGAATTCTAGTTACTACCTAGAAAACAAAGATGATTATTATTTACAAAAATTATAAACAGCCTAATATTTTCTATATGGGCACAATGGATGGTTTAAAATATTTTAGGTATTTTGGCACATTATATATTTTTAAAATCATTCGTTAATCCTAATTTTAAGTTTCAGTATTGACAATGGCAATGACTCTATTTATGTCAGTGCTCTGATGAATATAAACAGAGACTGTTCATTCTTTCAGAAAAGTTTGCAGAGAAAACTTAATGCAAAGTATCTTTCTCCTCCAAGGGATTTATAGTTCACTTAATGATAGATTGATTCGTCCCATACAGCTAAGATATAATACAGTCCTTTTCCTGTACGATGGGGAAGGCAAGCACAAGTTGAAAAGACATCAAAGGAGAAAAATCAGAGAAAGAAGTTGCCTCTCTGCATGACTAAGACACTGTATTGTGAATACATAATAATCTAATACAAGGAAATAAATATTACTCTACGTAAAACTATAAATTGGTGTTGGCTAACTCACAATATGGTAATAATCATAATGAGAGGACTAAGCATGCCCCTTAACCTAAACACCATTTCAGTTTTACTTTAAAAACGTTATCTCAAGATAATAAATAGTATATATTAAAGGGGTTAACAGTGATACATTTTTCCTATTTTTCTGGCCAGTGTTTTTGTCACACTGCCCTTATTATTTTTCTATAAAACACCCCCCATAACAATTCTGAGCCTTTACTTTGAGAAGCCCACGAGGGTTCCATGTGCTGGGGCCAGCTCAGCCCTTTGTCCCCTGGCCTAACCCATGACCTACTGCAAAGGGGACCTCAGTCAGTACTGGGCATGTGGCACTGCTGTGAACTCAAGACTGCTTTCCTTGCTAACCCTAGATAGGAAAGTTGGAACTATCTGCTGACGTTTCTCTCTTTACTGATTCCCACAACCATTTCCTCAGTCAACCTGATAGAGTCTTGGGGTTTTTAGGTGAGCAAACAAGAGAAAATTACATGCTGAAATACAATAAAGTATAACCACATTCAAAAATAAGCCACTGCTGCTTTTTAACTTTTACTGCATGAGCAAAATACTTCCTCAATACTCAATTATTTCCCTCCTTCGCCCCCTAAAACAATACCTTCTGTATGACAATATGCATGTATGCCCAGATTCTACTTAGGCAGATACACAGTAAGTATGTAGTTATAAACGTAGAAAACAAAAAACAGAATGTTTCAGTAAAATGCTACAATGCACATTCCGAATTTATTTATAAATTCAAGAAATATTTATGGAGTGATAAACAGGTTCCAGGCATAAGATTAGGCTTCAAAGATAAAACTGTAAATAAGACCTATCCCCTGGTCACAAAGGTCCTTATTAGCCTAAAAGTATTCTAGTAAGGAATAAGATCAAGTTAACCCTGGTTGTAAAAATGAAATGCACAGGAGTAACTCACAGTTCAAGGGTAAGTTCTTATAAGACAACACATAGGTAATTCAGTCTTAAGGGAAAGTAGAGAAAGCTTGAATGTAATTAGTGAGAGTTAACCTCTGTAACATTTAGACATTTTTCCCCCCAAACAAAAACTACAACCATCATTAGTATGTATCCTGGGTTTATGTGGCAAATTTTAAAACAACTAATGCAGATGAATTTTTCCCCAGGTATTCAAATAATTAATGAATGGCCTTATTTCTACTGATATTCAAGGAAGCTTATTTAGGCATATCTGATTTCACTGATTCTTTGATTAAGGCAGACAGTCAAATCACACAGTGCAAAGTCACCACAGACACAGTGCGCAGTTAAGGGTCATGAAAAGGTGATGGCCTTGTGCTCTGCTAGTCTTCAAATCTTTGAGGGTGACAGTGTCTTTGATCTGTCTGCCTTTTAAACAAGGCAACCTGGAAAGATCTCAGATGATCATTTGATCTGTTTCTAGTGGGGAAGGGAGTCCTCCAGCTGCCACCCGCAAACACGCTGTGCTCCCCCCCACTGGCTGAACTCTGGGCTTTTATGTTGGAGAAAAACCAGGCTTCCAGCCACAGACAGTTGAAGAAAGAGCTCATGAATAAGGGCCCAGTGATCAGAGTGGCAGCAGGCTGTGTCCCCAACTGCAATGCACACACGGAGACAAGTGGCCTGGGACCTGTGGCGCAGCAGAACGAGCAGAAGCCTTCCTAACAAGGGGGAAGAAGCCCTTGCACTGCAAGGGGAAGGGCGCTGGGGAAGAAGTCGGGAGAACAGGTCTACTTTACAGGGTAAGGAGCCTCACTGTGCTATCAGTGGTGAATGCAGAATGACGCACGAGCAGAGGTTTGGGGGACAAACCCACCGGCAATGGAAAGCAGCACATGGACCCGAGGCCAGAGTAGAAAATGGGGGCGGGGGGATCTTTCTAGTACACACAATGAGTAACCTGCTCTGGTTGTAAGAGGGACAGAAGGAAGAAAATGGAGCTTACATAAATTATATGCACCCCAAACTATTGTAAATCTCAAGACATTGTGTCAGCATATACCTTATGGAAACATTTACACCCATTTAAACATTTACCCAACAGAGCTACGGTCGTTTCTTTACAAGTCACTGAAAGGGAGCCTCCAGACACACAGATGAGTAAGAAACAGGTCCCGCTATGTGGGACATCCAGGAAGGGCAAAATACACATTCATACAATGCAGGTTTGTATCCATAAACTCCACTGCTATTATAAAATCATTATTCAGCTGAAATAACAAAGCATTTCAGTAAAATAATTCCTAATCCTCACTGTAAACCAGCTTTTCAGGAAATGGGAAATGAAGTACAACAGCATAAACGATTTTAAATAAGCTGAACACATGCACTTACACTGAGAACAATGTACTTTATTATTCACAAGGTACAGTTTTTATCACACCACAGGAAAAAAGTGTTGGACGTGCAGAGAGAAATATCTCATTTTATTGACACAATAAAATTGATTTGGAAACTACTGATACTGAACAATATCCTTTATCCATAAAGTTCTTTGTTGTTTCACTTGACGAGAAAAACATTTGGAGGAGACCAAGTCTTCCTGCTGGGAGGAGTTGGAACAATGGACATCATTGGCAGACTGCATAATAATGAATTGGTTCCTACAGAAATAAAATTGTTACTGTTCATTTTTGTCATTTACAATTGATTCATGTGCTGCATCTGGCATTTTAATCTTAGCATTTGAGAACCATTCCATCTTTCTTTAAGACACGAGAATTAGTCAAAGACAGTTAAGACGACAAGTATTGAATGCAGCATCATTAAGAGGCTGATGAGAGAAGTTTTAGCAATCGGAATTTGACAGTATCCTGTGTGGTATTTGAAAGGTTTCTTTAAGCCAGAAAAGTAAAAGAAACTAAAATAATGGCATTTAAAATTCTTTAACTTATGAATATGTGCTTATGCATTAACAACAAGAATATGTAATTAAGCAGAGGGTTCACATTTTACTAATAATACTTGCAACTGGTATGTATACATTTCATAATTATAAGTAAATTCACATCATTCTGTAATTGAAATGTGTTTAGGGAATTATTCATATGAGTTCATTTTACAAATTGCTGTCTTATTTTCTCATCATAAGTATGAAAAAAATTCCTAATAGGCTTTTGTTCAACCAGAATATTTGGAGGGTGTCTTCTCAGCTATCCCTCAAGGCAAGTTTCGAAACTGCAAAAAAAAAAAAATTGGAGGTCCTCCCACCATTTTCAGGATTTAGAACATTTACTAGTTTTCAGAATGGGGTTCAATGCTGTTTCAATTTTGGGCTACATAAACCAACCTGAAGAGTTCAAATGTTCAAATAAAATACCACAAGTGGGCGATAAATAATGGAAAGGAACTGATTTCGGAGCTTTTGGCAGAGAGTTGATGCGGCTGGATGGGTATCTCCAGTGATGGAGAGAGCCGTGGGACCACAGCTTGCTGTCCTCCAGTGTCATAAAAATCCTTACTGAGATGCACAGCTCCAGATGAAAGCCGTACGGGTCATTTGCAGGCTATGTTAAGTAAACAATAAAAAATTTAAAACAAACAGCCACAAAAATGCTCAGGAAAAGGGAAGGAGCTGAGTTATTTCGAAGAGACTATCGCAATGAGGGGACGAGCTCTTGAGCTATATTACAGCCAGGATCCTCCATCTTCAAAGTAGGAACGCAAGGGTTCAACTGCCAAAAATCGTCATATGAACACACTAAGCTGGAAAATGATCCAAGATGATCTAGTGTTACAACAGGCTTTGCTTAAAGCATGTAGTCTCTAAAGTCACGTTTGAGTCTTTGTGCTATACTGCACTACTGTGAGACATTCACAAAAATGTCTAGGTCTTCTACATGTAATATCTTTTCTTCCTCATAGCAAAAAAGCCAGTCTTTCTCTCAGTGCCTTCCTTTCTGCACAGACTTGATGGTTCTTTAAAGGCGGATCTACACCACCATTTTGGGTAGCGTGGGATGGATAAAAATGAATACAGAATATTCAGTAGTTTATTTTCGGATCCATGGCAGTATATATTCCAGAAATTAGAAAACCTAATGATGGTAGATAACGTATAAATGGATACAAAGCGTCCAGGTTTAAAGGGGAAAAAAATTTAGATTTGCATGTATTTTTTCATTTTTAATTTCAAGACCAGAATTACAAACAAACTGTCTCCCCCACGATCTTCCCCTCTTTGCAACCTAGCCCAAGCCTAGGACGTTTTCTGCTCTCCTTAGTAGTCAGGGCTTTTCCCTACTGTAGGTTGACAGCAAAACTTCACGGCTCCATTTCTTACCTGAAACTTACAAGGTGCCAGATAAATGGGGTACACTAGGTGATTCTGAGGGGCAACAAGTCTGTTCCAACAATGGGTTTTAACATACAATCCCTTCACTATCAAACACTTCAGCCAGAAAGCAGGGCCTTCTGAAGATGTCTGAGTAGATTTACACTATGTGTAATAGTGGAAGTGAGCTCTGTGCAAATGTAAATAGAAAAGTCCCTGCAAATGGCATTTTTAGCTTAATAAAAGCATTAATTAATGAATTTAATGAACATCCATAGAGTGCCAATGCTCCACCAGACAATATCCTAACCCCCGATACCATTTTGTAGAAAACAGGCAAAAATCCTAACTTTTATGGTCTTAAAATATAGGAGAGATAATAAAGTATATAGCAACAGATAACAGTCATATGCTAAGCTATATATAAACTACATATATGTTGGACAGTAATTAGGAGATGTTATGGTTGATACATTGTGTCAACTTGAGAATGTTAGAAGTTCAACTGAGAGACTCAGCAGGGAGCCAGGGTTCTTACTTTGTAAATATCCTTATCCTGTGTGATGGAGAGCAAGGACATTTTGTGAGTGTTACACCCACCCTGAAGGTAGGGGGGTGGCCCGTGTACAATATAAGGGAGGAGAAGAGGCTTGCGTTTGCCTTTTTTGCTCTGGCTGCTGCCTTGAAGTGTTGCCCCTGTGACACACCAGCTTGCCTTGAAGCTAGCTCATTATGGACTGAAATCTCCAGAAACTGTAAGCTAAATAAACCCTTTCCTCGCTTCACTTTGGGTGTCAGGTGTTTTGTCCCAGCAACAAGAGAAAAGTAACCAAGACAGAATTTGGTACCAGTGGAGTGGGGTCATTGCTGTGACTGTAGCTGACTGACCATGTGATTCAAGAGTCTTTGGGAATAGCTGGTGGGAAGAGTTTGGAAAGGTTGGAGATGTCGCCTATATGCGTAGAGCTGGAACAGTTCAGGCTGTTCTGTAGGGGAGATTCTGGTCAGAGCTCAGGAGACCACAGGTTGATAGAAAGCCTGCCGGTAAGGACCAGGCTCAGATTTCTGCTGGGAAGAAGGGCAGCATTGGGTGCTGGACTCCATACCATGTGTGTTATGGCTTGGCAGAAAGTTTGTCTGCATTT